>VMBQ01007558.1:1426-43997 GCA_007657795.1 Dreissena rostriformis | reverse complement strand
TTAAAGTTATTGTAATAAAACAAAGGACAAATAGATCGCTTTGGTGGATACAACATATAATAACTCACTGAAAAGGTATTCGTCTGGGAAAACAAAAATGTGACAAATTTAAAAAAAGATAAATAATGAAAAAAAAATGATTTATTTAATTTTCTTAGTTTTTTTGTTTGCATCAATCTTAAATTCGTTAAGCAGTTTTTAATATAATGTATCACATGTCTTTTTTAGGTAGTAGTATGTAGCAGTAATTTCGTGGAGTAATTTAACGACAAAATACTCAACTGTTGCTTTAGATAGATATCAACATAATGTACAATTGAAAGGCATTTGTTCAAAATAGATTATTCATGATAATAAATTATTTCATAATTNTAGTTGTATAATATTACACACTTTTTTTTGTTATTTAATTATTAATAATTAAAGTCTTTGCGCAAGACATTATACGGCTTATTTTACATTGTTTTGTGAGATTGTCAGTGTTGAGTCTTCAGACCACTTTTACTCTGATGCTCATGAATAACTCTCATTTTTATAAAGATGCAATCACATGTATTTATATACAATATAACTACCAAATACAACATCTTTGAAATATTATTTTATTTCGTAATTTCGTCACAATTTATTGACTCAACATCTGCCTGTATGCAGATTTTTACGTTACTGTAACCTTTCTTGTATCAACCAATCAGTGCGAATGTGTGGAAATCCCCAATGTAAACAATGAAAATCAACAAGTCAATCGTTAACACTCCTGACTGACAAGCGTGTTGATAAACAATTTACCGGTCGCACTTAGATTTCTTATTATAAAAAGGATAATTGTGAACGTTGCGACCGGTTAAGCTCATATCATTGATTTATCTGCATCAAACATGCTTCGTTCATTGAAACATTTAAAGAATTTTCCTTGTGTCCAATATGATTCTATTATAAAATATCGCGTATTCACAAAGAACAAAAGTAAATTCTGTTAAACTTCGCTTTTATAAAAGTAAAGTATAGAATCTGAGCAAAGCAGCGTTTAATATTGTCCTCGTTTAAGTTATACAAATATTGATCACATACTGTTAAAATAAAGTATTTTTCGAATTTTAGTATTATAGGTAATACACAACTGTGTGTCGTTACAATGCGTGATTAGTAAGCAACTGTTGCAATGTCACTATACAAGCGAGCACATTAAAGTGCATGTCCAAGTACCCTGCCAATAGATCGCATGTTCAGCCAGTAGCTGTATACGAAATAAAAATAGAACAATTAACAAAGTCCAGAATGAAAGCTCTAGAGGAGAGCCACGCCTTTTACAATTACACAGTCTACGTGTTATGAGTCCATGGTTGTTTTTCCAAGGCTGTTTCTTAATGTCCTTTGTCAATGGTTGTTGGCGCAATTATATTGAGCGTATTGGTGGACTATGCAAAAACGTGCTAGTATTTACCACCGAAATAAACAAGTCATGGCTGACAGCTACATCTCTTAACTAGTCTTTTTGACCATGAGATAAACGCTGAGACATTGATTGCCTCAAATTTGTGTGGGCATTAAAGCGTGTGTCCTGTTGTGTAAGTTAAAATAGACAGTCCACAAGAGCACGATATTTGACCGATATAATATCGCTTGTCATTTCAAGTATCGCGTTTCGTTTTGTATGTGGTGCGTTGTCGCATGTCTTTGCTAATTGTCGAGTTTCGTTTTACACTTTCAATTGTCATCTCGTGCGTACACTTTTCGTTTGATTGTAAAAGGTTAACTTATATCCATGAAGCACGACAAAACAGTCATCAATTATCTAAAAAATAGTTAGCGTTTGATATGTTTACAGAAAGATACTACGTAGACAACGTTTAAAGTAAAAACGACGTCGGGAATTAATTGACCGACATGCTGTAAATGTCAAACGAAACAGATGAAAACAAGTTTTAATTACTTCAAGTATTGTGAACTTGATCAAATAGGCATGTACAATAATTGTCATGCAAAAAAGATTTCACACTTATGTATTGTCGGATGTAAATAACAGGATCCATGTCTGTAGTACATGTATATGTAATCGTTCTTATATGAATTATTCCTCAGCCAAGTACTTGTTTAATAATATTACTTTGTAATATTAAGATGCTGATGCGCAAGCATAAAAACTGTAAAATATATAATATTACGTGCATTATGTTATCTGGTACCACATGGAAATTGTTTTGAAATCCAGTAACATGAAATGCAGATATATTACACATGTAAACAACGCAAACATGAATATGCTACATGTTGTTTCTTGAAACAGTAAAAGTGTTCGACTTGGTCGCCTTAGTATTCGTAGCATTTACAATTACTCTAAAAGCTATCTGGTATAAAGATTTCACACTTATCGATATAAAATAGTGTGTCCTCAAATACCACAATAAATGTCTAATGATAAGGTCATGTCTTATGGAAAGGTTATAAAAAACATAAAACCATACCATTTACATTTGTTTTAATCAGCTAACAAGCTTGTACAAATATTTGTAATAACATAATACATATAGTTGGACATACGTGCAAAGGAAAAAATTATGTTATATTATAATTAACAACAAGAATGACAGTAAAAGGAATAATCATCGTCAACACTGTATCCATCCAGGTCACTACGTTTATCAAATCCATAGGCTCCTGTCGGTGAACATACTTCCATTTGTCTCCCCACTGTTGTACCCCGGATGTCCAAAAACTGAACATATACAGAAGACATGCACAAATACCCAGTCCAAATATCGTCACCTTTTCTCTGATAACACTACAGATGAGTTTCTGCTGAAGTGGAAAGCAAATGGCGATGTAGCGTTCGCATGAAAATCCTACGACGCACCACACACTGAGAAAACGTGTCACATATGTGACATAAATTAATATGTGGCACGCTAGAAGCGTTGTCAAAATATTGTGTATTTCGTGGTCCAATTTAAACAGAACTTGCAATTAAACTGCTTTATTTCAGTAATGCTTGTGGAACTTTACCTTTGTTAAAATACCACCATCAGATGTTTCATGTTACGGTGTTTAACCTGTAATGAACTTTGTGTAATATTGCCGTATTTCGTTCCTTTTTGTGACCCCGAACGGTATCCGAGTATGTGCGTTAAACTAAGATAAATGTGTCAAAATCAAAGTAAGATATGTGGTATGTGAAACCTTCTGAGGTGCAGAGATAAAGCATACGTTCAAACATTACGATGTCCTTTGTTCAATTACCACGGCGGGGAAATTTGTTTTGCTTTTATAATTATGTTGACTATTTAAAATATTTAAGTGTAAATAAATGCGTTAGATAAAAGAAAAAAAAAACAACAAAAAAACAACAAACACAGTGTAAACAAGCCAATTTATATCTAAAGTCAAAACTGCCCCTGCATTGATCTGTGTAGGAACCATGTACACCTTTTAGATGCATATGAACTCTGCATCAATTTCATATATTTAAACATACGTTTGCACAATGTCACTAATATCTATCGACGCTATGTAATTATGAATATCAATTCTTAGGTGAGAAATATTAACTTAGCAATATGAACTATTCCGAGCCTGAATGCTTTCGTTTACAATTGATGTACTTCATTTTATGCATGCGTGTAGGCAGTTTATTAAAGTTTTATATAACAAAATATGTTTCTTAAGTTTACGCAACACCTAAAATTCTCATGTTCGTGTACTACGATGCAGGGTACACTATACCAACTGACGGTGTTCTCGGTACATAGTTATACATTTATTTGAATATTACACTAATATGCGATCTGTTATATACACATAGTATGCATTGTGGCTGTATTATGGAATATGTAAAACCATTAATAATAATCATATTCGAATCTTATTATGATATGAATAGTGAAACTTGATCGTCTTATTTAAGCACAGCATAGATGACCGTCATTCCGGAGCATGTGGTAATTGAATTAGTTGTTACAGAAATTTATAAATATATATTTTAATTTCAAAATATAGTCTAAATAGAACAAAAAGTGGTCAAGTAATTTTTTTGAAAACAAATATTAAATGTATATATACAGATCATACTACAATTCAATAATAAAACATAATGAAGGAACACTTTCTTACGAAATAGTCAATATGGCACCATTAGGAGATTTCGAAAACTCAGGGTCAATCATACTGAATTCATTTAAACAGAAAAAAAACATGTTTAGCATTTCAACGATTTAATGATGCGTTTTTGTAATTGCATACAAACAGTGCGACACACTTGAAATGATTGATGTTAAATTTATCGCCGTGCTATATAAGTATTTAATGACATCCATTCAAATTATGGTGAAACTAGTTGTTAAAGGGATGGTGTGAGTTCCAGATAAATAGACTGAATGTAAAAGGTGTTAGACAGGTTGTGCAATTGGGCATTAGGGAAATAAAAAATGATATTGCTTTATGCAATGTGGATGTTAGTTCATTATCCTTTAACACAAAGCTGTGTGAATAAGGGTGGGTGCCCAATAGCAATTAACAACAAAATTATTTAAATAAAAGTCGATCTTAAGATGTGAATGTAATTAACACTAACGTTCTCAAATTGCGTTGAATATCACATATTGTTAAAATGCGTATCGTAAATATATCTACGATTACATTGTAAAAGGTCTGTGTTAACTTTTGTTTAAATATCTTGGTAATAAGCAGTGAAACCTAAGTTTCATTAAACAGGCTTATTGATCACCTCATACAGAGTACCAAAACATGTTCTTAAAAAGACATGTGTGCAGCAAATGCTCTCTTGTGGAGAAATTGTCAACTTTCAGATCATAGTGCAATGCTAACTGCAACATTATTTCATTAATACATGTAGTTAGCATGTTGTCGGTCCATTAAATGTTACACGGTCTTAATATGGGTTCAATATAAAAACCAACGATATTTATACAACCAACTTGAAAGACGTTAATTTAAATCAAGGACTAAAAGCCAATCCAAATATTTAGCAGGAAATACATTCATAATATTATTCTCCTCGCTAATCTAAACTGCGGTCGATGCCCTGGAATTAAATTATTATCTTTAAGCAGACAATAACTGAAGGAACAATTGGCTTTTCTATTTAGATAAATGCATTCTCTGACACAAACCACATAACAAATGTCTACATCAGAATAAACATCGAGAACAATTAAGGAAACAACAGTTTTCCCGTGGCGGGCTGCTAGAAACACATGAGAATTTTCAGTTTGATCAGGAAGAGTTATGAGCTGTAGTATCTTATATTGTATGTGTTTGAAAATACACAATTTGTTCTCATTAGAATCACAATTATAAAACCCTTTCCTTATGACCACGAACTAATTGCCACACACGATGACATAACAAAAGCAATAGATACAACACATACAAATGTAACGCCTGAAAACGTTCCTGGAGTTTCATTGTTTGCTGAAGTCATTTCCCGTGAGATGGAGTGTGGTACGTATAAAGTCAGTTCAAAACGTTTGTCATGGAAAGCTTGCTTATAAAAACCCCACAAGAGAAGAATCGTTAGTTGAATGATGATCATATTAAGATATAATACACGTTCCTTTATTTTTAAACTTGCAATAAAATCTAAAAACTGATTTACCATAAAACACTTTATATAATCTGTATCATGTAATCGTGGTGAGAGGTGCAATATCTAAATTAAAATTGTAATCGTTTGCTTTATTTTTGTTATTCAATCTGAACACCGTATAGAAACAGTCAATAAAGAGTTTGTAAAAAAAACAGACGTTGTAAAATGGAAACAAAACTGCACTAATCAACTTTGATAAGTTAAATATCAAAGCATAAATGCCGCTAATCAAAAGGAATGAATATCGTTCTTTAATATCTAATACGCTTTTATCACAATTGCTAGATCAAAGATGTCGTTTCGGTGTCATAAAATCAACCTAAAATAACAAGATGTTCGTACAATTGTATATGTATCCTTTAATATTAATACCAACCTTGATATTAAACTGGTCTTTCGGTGTACATGACGCACATATATTAGGATCTAAGTATGAATTAGCTCTACGCTGCGATAAAACACTTGACAGTGACATAATGTAATTATTCAAGGCGGCGACTACGTTATGTTTGCGTAGTAGTTACGGCGTTTTAAAATGATTAACTGGTGTAATTTTGACAATTGATCAATGCCGTATACATAGTTATTTCCTGTTGTGAAAGATGGATTATCGTCGTTTTTATATTTATATCTTGCGACGTGCAGATTAAATAATTACATAACGAAAAGGTAATTGTAAATTTAACATAAACTATATAATATATAATTCAGCATGTATGTATTTGTGAACACATTTTTCCATATTTCCAAATGTAAGTACCAACAAGTTAAATCATTACAAACACTGTATAAACATCTTGTTCTAATGGAGTATATCGATCACAGAAATAAACATATCATACATTCCCATATGTATATACAAAAAAAATATACTTTCAAAACAAAATGGATCCTATGAGAATACAAGAACAATAAGTTATAAGTAGATATATGATAAAATAATTATTCAAACAGGGTAAAGATTAAGTATATTATACCCTAGCGCTTTCGAATAATCTTCTTCAGGGGTTTATACATATATTTATATATATAGTGGTATATATTTATTCGTTTGCACAAATTGTTTTCGAATTAAATGTTCTTCGAATTGAGTTCCGAGCTATTCATCTTTGTGATTTGCATTTCAAAAACAGCAACAGCGTGGATTTAAAATCTCTGCCGCATAAGGTATACACAAACAGGTTACAACTAAAAGTGGTATAGTATAGAATGTTAGTAATTTCTTGAAGAAGGTAATATTCAATGAAAACAAAAGGTTTGTTGCTAGTTAACGATGCAATAAGATTGAAAAGTCGCATAGTATGGGACGGCAGATTGAGAATTAAAAATGTAAATGAGACGGATAACAGCGTTCTGGTAATACGTGTTTGCTGACTTGAAAATATTTTGTTTTTCTTTTGCAAGCTAATATTTCTCGAATAGCTGTTTGCTAAGAGATTATTACGTTTGCAGTTAGAACCAGGAGGCAAACAGTTGCCAGTTTTAGGACTCGATAAACGTCGCCTTTGCTGTGATGGTAATAGATGTTCATTCAACAACCTATGTTTTGGAGCTTGAAGCATTGTTCGTAACACTCATGCGTTAACAATAACAATCACAGTAAAAGGAACAAACATTGTCAAAACTGTGTCAACCCAAGTTAAAATGTTCAGCAAATCAATGTACTCTGGTCGGTAAACACACCTCCATTTGTCATTCCATTGTTCGACCCCGGATGTCCAAAAACTGAATATATATATAATAGACACGCAAGAATACCTAGCCCCAGCATTGTTACCTTTTGTCGTATTATACTGCACATGAGTCGTACCTTTAATGGAAAACAAATGGCGATGTAGCGTTCACATGAAAATCCTACGACGCACCATACACTGAGAAAACATGTCACATGTGTGACATAAAAAAACATTTGGCACGCTAGTGGTGTTATCAATATATTGTGTACTTCATGATCAATCCAGGATGCCAATAACGCAAGCAGGAAGGTATTGTCTACTATTGCCAGCAAGGTTAAAAACACGGAACAGGTGGAACGACGCATCCGGTGTTTTGAAAACACCACGAGGGACAACGAGTTTCCACATAATCCAATGATAATTATCAAAGGGATCCCCACTTGACGCAAGCTCTTGACAACGTGTATCCATGGTAACCTTTGCTTGACTCCCAACGTCGCGTTGTTGTGTTGAAATGTCGTGTTGACTATTTCGTTGAAAATGAGCATGTTTTATTATGTTCTATTTTAAGGACGCGGTCGTTTTACTGGAATCATAAGATAGTTAAATCACTTTTATAACGGTTGTAACAAGTTGTTACAAGTTCACAATAATGATCATTCATGTTAGCATTTGCAACACTCATTTATTCGTGTATTTTCGCTTCTTATGATGTTTATGGATTTCATTCATTCATATTATACTACTATATTGAATCGTGTCTAAAGAAACATCATTTTTTAACACAGTTAACTGTTATTTTTTATAATTGCACGTATGTTGTAAATGCAAGAATCATGTTCATGAAATTCCGGCTTCATATACATAAATTGTTTTATTAAACATTCAAACGTGTTTATTAAATCAAATCCAATACCATTTATATTGTCCGATCTTCAATGGTATCGGCAAATAAAAAATATCCAAACGGTTAGCCGTTTAAATTTGATCTTAGTTAAACAACAAGTTTGCATATTGTGAACATGTTCCACTTAATTAAGAAGCAATGCCCAGCGTTCACTGTATCACGTATTGGTTACAATACGAACTATGTAATCCTTTAGCTTCGTATGATAAATCTCACATCAGTAGAGCATTGGTTAACGTCATTTGATTGGTTCGTCCAAAACCAAGCGTGTTGACGTCGCATCAGTTATTTTCATGCTCTGAATACGATTTGAATGTAAGAGGGTAAATTAGCCACAGTAATTAAGTATGTCATTAGAAAGAAATGTTAAAAAGCAATTTGTTATTAACCAAGTGTGAAGAAACTGTCGCATATCTGACAATGCACGCTTGTTTAACTGCGCCATTGCCATAAGATTTATATAATCTCACGGTTTAAGTTCGTCTATGATTTATACCTACGGTAACGTGTACATAAATAATCACATTGGTTAAATTCAAATGAAATGAAACGTTGATATTCGGCTTTATTTGATTTATGTGTTTGTTTTTTGTGTTTTTGTTGGTGTATAATATATAATTTAATTCCGCGAAATATGCATTTCGAGATTAACTATATAGCATTTGTATCGTATATATATATATATATATATATATATATATATATTCTTTTAAATCCTAGTTGAAGTGGAGAAGTAAAGAATTGTTTTGTTCTCGCTTGACATACTACAGTTAACCTTAAATATCATAGTAACAATAAGATAGAGAAACATGTTCAATGCTGTACTGGCTCATCTCTGGATGACCAAAAGCACAGCCACTGATTTTTACACATTCAGGTAATGAATGAGGATTTATGTTTAGAAAATACTTCATTCCGATAGGAAATTTCTTACAATCGAATCGTATCTTCACTTATTGACGGACTTTCCGCTAATGGTCGATTTATGTTAATACGAACTTCCTTTACATAGAAACTGTCACACAGTAAGAGCGAAGGATATCATCTCGGATTAGTTTGTTCGAAATACGTTTTATGTCTATTAAATTACCTTTTAACATCGATCTTTAAAGAAAATATATTTTTATAAATTATGATATGCCATCATGGTAATCTATTAGCGAAATATAACAAACTATTTAAACTAGGCTACTGAAGTCAAATAGTTTAATTTATACTTAGTCACATCACACAATGCCGCAGGTTGTATTTGATGATTATTAATTTGTTAAATGTCACGTTTGCATTATCATTTAAAATGATGAGGTCGCTATTGCTTAGAGGATATTGAGTCCTTTTACCCATAGGGAGTTAACGGGTTCTATTACATCTGTAATAGCGTTTAATAGATCTCAACCAATGACGCAAAGTAGTGGTTTTACCCAGGAAAAGGACTCGATATCGTTTCAATAAGCCTTAGGATTTTGATTAAGTCGAGCAAAATTAAATAGGTTTAAACTAAAGTTCAAACAGATAAGTAGAATGCATAGTTAAATATAGAAACAATGAAACTCAAGACACTCAATCAGGTATAACTACTACTTCATATTCACTACTTATATAAAATAACACTCACTTTACATATAAAATGATAACAGACTTGGGTCAACGATTTGGAACGTTCATTGAAAAGCATGGGGGTTTAAACCTCACACTTGCCTCAGCTTAAAACACAAACTGAACGCATGGCAAGAACGATTTTTAATGATATGAAACCTACCTTAAATACAATTCAATAATTTTCGCGATCATTACAAGTCTTGATATCAAAGCTTGTCAGGAGAGTATATCAGTTTCATGGAATTAGCATTCCTTGACACCACTAACAGTTTTACCGGTAATGGAAAAACAAAAGGTTTGTTCTCGCTATTTATTCCTATTTCACACATAATCTTAATTAACATAACCGAAACATATTTTCTATAAACATGTATCGTCGCCCAGAAATACTAAACTGCTGGATGTTTTATGTTTTAAATCAACATTGTGTATGTCAAACAATACGCCTAAAAAGACAGCGAGTTCGGAGTAGTGTAGATACATCAACTGAGGACACTCGTCATTACCACACAAACCACAGGGTAAACATCATATATAAATCAGGAAATTGCTATGAAGACGCTAAAACAGACATTGAGAACTTAATATAACACTGTTATTAAGGAAAGATTTATGTTATAACTGGTTACGTTATATCTCAAAACCAGACGTTCACAGATTAATTTTTAGATATTGCAGACAACCAAATACAAAATGGTATATTTCGAAGACTGTCAAAGACAGATACAATAAATATTTTATGAACAAAACCAAAACGTCTCAAATGATAATTGATCATTTTCAAGAAAGACATTAGATAACCCACATCACGTTTCGTCCAGCTCTTGCCTAAGTTCATTGAACCCGTCCTAAAATACACACTCAATAAAACTGATTCCTTAATAATAGCTCAGTTTGTCTTTAGCCGTCGATATTTATGTTGGCACAATATCAAACAATAGTTCCAATAGAGAGAAAAGTAATTATAACTAGAGATGTTTATATTACGATGTCAGTTGTGAGTGTTAAACATAAACTGTTGTTGCGTTCGTATGACTGACATTGCAATGAATCAAACTGGGCTTCGTTATGTAGCTGGCACATGTATTATTCATTCGGCTTCGTACCAGTGACATGTATGTTAATGTATAATTTGTTACCGAAACTAGATATGAGTGTCAATAGTTTTGGCACAATTTAATTTATCTCATTTGAGTCATTTTGCCCTGGCGGGAAATAAGACTGTTTGACAAGTTGTTTGTGGAGTTATTACTCTCCGATATTAATAGCTATAGCTGTTATTGAAAGTCTAGTCATAAATGTTAATAGTTAAGAGATATTATTAGTCTAAACTTGCAGACATCCTGTTGTCAGATTAATAATCTACATGGGAATATAACGTCAAATATTATTTGTAAAACAAGTTCACGTGAATATGTAACATTTTAATATAAAAAATATGACGCAAACACATTATTAAGCTCTAAATATGAAGTTGCTTATAAACATATGCACTAAAGCAAAGTCCTTATTGCACAATTCATCATGTACTCGAAATGAACCACCAAATTATAATATATTTATAATTGTTGAACTAACAAAGCATTTTACTACACGACGAGATATGTTCGGTATTATTGTCATGCGATCACTCTGTACACTTGAAACGAATTGATCTATAGTGAGTGGTGGCTTAACAAAATAAATGCAATATCTTCATAACATTTCAAATCGACAGTATTTTTTAGCTCATAATATATAGTTGATCTAAAATATTCCCAGTAACATCTGTTTTTAACTAAATAATGTTCGCCAGTTTCTGGGCTGATTGTTTGGATGATCTCAATTCAAATATTCTTTGTTTTTATTTGTGTGTATCAAATGAAACAAATCACACGCACACACGCACACAAACATGCATACGGTTGTTATCTAACGTTGTAGCTCGTCAATTCAAAAATAAATTATTTGTGCATAATTACTTTGAGTGACACTGAATGATACTGTTTCTTTCGTAGAATATCCTACTGACATATTGTGGAAAGAAACTTATTTGATTTGTCTGTTTTAAAATCAAAATAATGTAACATTGATATACCATAGAGAGTAAATGTAGGTAATTGTATAATAAAACATTGATGTATGTTATGTGTTTACCTGCTTTTTAACCACTGTTGATATATTTAAAAAATGTGACGTTTCCAAACGCATACAGCGAATATAACATTTACTAACACGTGATGTAGATTGTGGTGTGCTTGTAGTTATCGAAAAATAAAAATTAATAACTTTGTAATAATCCGGCAGAGTTATCGGCAAACCTCAAATGGTCATCTAGATAGGGCCATACACCGAACAGTTGGACAGAACGATATACGAGTACATGATGAACGTGCTCCATCGTTCAAATACACACTAATAGATTATAAACTCAGATTTAGTAGAATTTTACTGGCACAAAAAGTGATTTTGTGCACTCCGAAAAATACTGTTTATCGGAAGACGCGAAATGTACCGCAAACTTTGCTTTAATACACTTATTGTAGTACAAGTCTAGTGAGTGATAATGTTTGAGCAACTGCTTGAAATTATAAAAAAAAAATTGTTCATGAATGCTCGATTTGTTTTTTCTCGACGCATGTTTTGAATGATAAATCTACTAAAGCTGCAACATACTATAGTCAATGTTATCTGCAGACGTAAGGAATGCATTGGCCCGGAATCAACCATATGCTACCATTGGACTATTTTGAACATGCTATAATTTATTAATCTATATTAAGTGATCTTTTTTCTCCAGCAATGGTCTTTATATTGTCTGGAATATTAGACAATTAAATTTGCGTGTTCTTTGATAAACGTCAAGCGATTAAATTTTTAACAGGTGATGTTAACGTTGCTTTAATATATAGAGCATATGCAGTGATTTCTAAAAAAATAAGTATGGCGTAGGTATCACTACTTATGTATAATGCAGAAATGCAATAATGCATTGTTGTTATATGTGTTTTATATTGATTTATTGTTTAGTTTTAAGTTTATAACATAAACACATATTAATTTATGTTTAATCTAAATAAGAAAGGAACACATACTTATGTAATAAAATACGGATTGACATTGACGCACACAACGTTTGTTTACGTGAATGCACAGTATTAAATTAATTAAAAGCGAACAATGAATACATTAAAAGGGGCTATGTAATAATCTCGTCACTAAGATTATAAAGTGTACTGCAGTGTTATTATAATACTTTAAATCATTTATCATTTAATAAATTAAAGAACATCTATCGAAACAAGCATGCTATTTCTAATATACCTCTAACATTAAAGTTTCGGTAACTTTATTGCAAAATCGATTATGCTATGCAGCTTCGTAATGCGTCTAAATCAAACCTTTGTTCAAACGGATTGTATACATGAACGTTCGGTCTTGGATTACAGCAGCTATTGACATAAATGAGTAAGCATTACATGACCCATGTTATGCTGTTGTTCGTGCTAAAAGTGTTAAGAACCATCTTGGTCCGATTTATTTAATATATATGGTATTCCAAAATAGATATAAAAGAGATTAGACTTGTCAAAAGAAGAAATCACGTTCTGGATATGTCATATCCGATGATAAGCATTCATTTAACTGTTTATCCCATCATTAGACTTGCATTGTCGAAATAAACAACTGTGGAATACATTTTCGTTTATTTTCCACACTGTTGAAATATTGCTGTCACGCGCGGCGGACTACTTTTGTGGATTTATACTTGAAATGAATGTTTACTTTTCAAATCAATATACCGTATATAAATCAAAGCCGAATGTCCACTTAAATTTATCTCAAAACCGGCATTCCGTACTTTTATTTTTCATTCAATTGAGTGCGCAATTTATGACGTATCTCGTGTAACGTAATTTCTGTGACGAAACACACCAGTTTAATTTTAACTGACGTAGCGTGTGACGAAGTGGAAAGTTTATCGAGTTCACAAACACACTTGAAAATAGACTAGTGATAGGATGGCATAAGGGTCTTTATTTAACTATGCTAAAATAATTATTAAAGACCCTAAATGCGAAATTGTCAATTATTGTGTTTTACATGGATTATTTATAGACAAGGATCATTAAGGTAAAATACTAGTTTGAACGTTTTTTGGTTTTCGTTTGTACTTTTCATCGTCTTTTGAACAGAAAATGGAAGTACATATTTATGTAACTGTATTTTTTATTAGGATTTTATTAGGATTATTGGATTAAAGTTGTCATTGTGGTAAGCGTGTTTTTATACCAAATGGCGATGAAGAATTCAATTTTGTTTTGTGTGCAGAACTTTTAACTCGCCATAAAAGCAAACAAAACTGAAGAAAATATCATGGTAATTACATAACTTTAGTGAGTAGAACAAGAAGCAGTAGATGTTTGACTTTGTTATGCCAGTTCAGTAAAAAGTGTGTAAAAAGAAGAGTTGTTTATAGACTAAAATTTACATTATCGGCGGGGATAAATGCTGAATCATGCCTGGCGTAAGTTCAAAATGGCAACCATTCTTTTTTTTATTGCAGTGGTGAAACTATAATTTTAATTTGAACAAAAGCGTTTGTGTTATACTTGAGTGTGTAACATTTGAAATGCTAATTAAATTTGATTTGAGGCATATAGCGATATTTTGTCTTTTGTTACTCTGATTTTGCGTGACATTCTTAAGGACTATTTCGAGTGGCGTAAACTTGTTTGATCACACACATTTTTAATATTACTACGCAAGGTTAGATTCAGTTAATTAAATCTGATTTTGGATTTCTGATTGCATAAGAAACAAACTAAATATAATAAATGTAGGATAAATAGAATATTGATGGGATAAATCGAATACTAAGTCGGAGCCGAATAAAGCGAAGTTCATTTTGCTCGGCCCGAAAATCTGAACCACTCGCCAAGGCTTGTGGTTCAGATTTTCTAAGCCTCGCAAAATAAACTACGCTATATTCGGAACCGACCTAGTATTCTCTATGTAATCTACGTCAACTTGTGTTTAACACTTGAAAGCTTTCTTTATTATTACAGACTTAGATAAATGAACATTAACATATTATAATACTTAACTTAACTAATTATCGAAACATTTTTTACACGCACGTGAAATACTTAAAGCCAGAACAAGTATTTTTTTCATAGAAACACGTTTTTGAAGCCTTAATTCTGTTATAATAGTTTGTTGTAAACCCATTAACTGTCAATTGGACTTTGTACTCTATCTGCATCCTTAGCAACGGATGTGCTAAAACGGACTCAACAGTCGTTTATTCAATCCATGTATCTGAAAACCTATTAAATTGTTTCATCAGGTGAATCACGACATCTCGCAATATTATTCCGCGCACTTATAGAGACAGTTTACAGCCATTGAATATTCAATCAAAAGCATTGAGGATAACGCAAACAGTAAACTTGCGTATACAATTTAAATTCTGACAGAAACATTGAACTTCATACGAACGCAGCCACGTCACACCTCTATAAATATAACCAGGACATAATGACGTTACGACAGTCTTAAGAGATTGCTAAGCACCGACATCTAAAGATATATATATATATATGGTTAAAAGTATTTCTTTGTTTTCTTTGACGGAGGGTATTCAATAATAATGTACAAGAAATGCCAATGTCCGTTCCAACATTCGTACAATGGTAACGCTCGAGGCTCTATTTATCAAAATATGAACAATAAGACTCATTTATGATATTGATTACCACCTATGAAGGCTGAGCACGATACTACCAATGTTATTCGCCAGTTGTTATAAGTTCAACCCTTTCGCTTCAAAAAGGACGCGGCTAGAATATTAAAAACATATAAGTTTGCTGAGAGCATCATTGAGAACAAGTGTACTTACTGCTGTATACACGAAACTATATAAGTCGTTGGATCTTCGTTTGATATTACGAATCAACATTCACAATTAACTAGAATAGCTGACATATACTTATATATATAGAACTCGAACCACGCTCTGTCTTAGCAAGTGCATATGCCTTTAAATGGTCGCCTTATCTGAATATAACTAATGAAGAACAGTGTTCTATATTTCCAAGTACGAACTAATTATAACATTCTATGAAAACAAAACAATGAGTCCTTTGTTTTAGTTAATGTATAATTCATTTCATATTGCAGTGTATAGTCAATAAAGATTCTCGTGTATTTCAAGAAGAAGTAAAACAAAAAACAGCTTCTGATTATAGTTCCTGAATCCATTGTAATTACTTCTGCGATCATGTTTCAAATGCATCACCATTTAATTTCATTATACTCTGCAATAGTATGTATTGCACGTGCAACTGTTTCATCCAATACGTACGTCGTGTATTTATACTGTATTCGTGCTAATTGATGAGGAACACCAATCAAAATCGCGGCTCTGAGGACTTTTCGTTAGTCTACATACCGCATTGAAACATCTATATAGTTATGTTTAAATTATACTTACATATATATTGCCCAACGCTTTATTGCTTATAATAACGTGTTGCAAATACATTGTATATTTCAGTGATATATGACTTCTTAAATTGTGTCCTCTTTGCACACGCGTACATGAACGAACACATCGCTTTTTCGGTTTTGCCTGAAAATGTAACATTCGGTGTTACAATAACCTATCAAACGCATGTATACAATATGCATATGATATATGTAATCTAATAATGCAGTTTCATTTTGGCTTTTTACCAAACCAACGCATATAGCTAAAAGACAAGTTTGGACAACATAAATTTGTATTACGTTTCATCGTAAAATTTGGAGCTTGTCTTGCAATCCAGAAATGTATACGCATAATACGCTCATTTTGGTGCTTTATTAATTTCAAATGCTGGACTATTCCGTAAATATCCTTGTAAGATTGTTCGTTTATTATTAATCAAAATGATTAAGTCGTGTATAAACGATTGATATATTCGAAGAGCACAACCAGATGATCAAAAAACCCAGTGGGTTTGGAGGAGATGTATATATTTATATTTGTGCAACACCTTGGTAATTTGAAAGGTTCTTAATTAGAAAATGTATTATATTCAGGATGTTGATCTCAAGATTATATGATATTGACTGTAATGTTAATTTACTCTATATTAATATTAGTGCAACACTGGACATGTTCTAACGCTCTATTTAAAATGTAGCGGTTGGTATATTTTAAACCTAATTCATTGAAAAAAATACCCTCAGCAACTTTATAAACATATAGAAGAAGAAGAAGAAGAACGTTTTTATTCAAATCCGATATAACACATATCTACACTGCGTTAGGTCAAAAAGACCCATGAGCATTATTATAATCGTATTAACATAGTCAATGTCGTCAAAACGTAACATACAGAATGCATATTTTTTTTTATACACGATGTTCTTGATTACTATGTAAAACATTAAAATAGATTTAAATAATTTTACGCATATGGATTAGTGACAGCTTTCGAACTTGATAATGTCCAAGTAGGTCGAACCGACTACAGGATGCTCTGGTCTAATGCAATCTTTAAAAACACAAGCTGTAATATAAATTAATCACACACATATACAACATAGTCAATGTCGTCAAAAACGTGACAAACACAATGCATATTAAATCAATAGTTTTAAACACTTGGCGATACTAGTATAATGTGCAATATATTCACCTTAAACAACTTCTTTTGATAATGTTTATGAATTAAAATTCCTTCTCATTTCTAAAGCTCTATAAACAGAAGCAGCCAGATTTGTTATTACTTTAACATTACTTTTATATTTCCAACAAATTGCTGTGGATAGCATGTATCATATCTTTCAGTAATAGCTCCGGCCATTAGTTATGTCCGATATGTACATACAAAGAAAAACATCCGCTATTTCTTGTGTTTTGTTGAGAAAGTTACAATCAGCGTTAATTTACATTGAATGTTCAAGAATGGCAAAGTTATGTAGTTTCTCTGATCTCATAATACAACAATCACTGTCGGCTTTGATCTGTCTTTGAATGAGCCCATGTCTGCTTTCTACGTGTCCCTTTTAACAGGGCTATAGAAATGTGTTTGATTCTCAACGACTCGTTGATCTACTATTTACAGAAAAAACTAAAACGCAGATAGATATATGATCTGGTGTCAGGCAGTTTGACTCTTGCTGATAGAAACTTCACGGTTATCAAGAATAGATGAGAGCGACAACGGCTTTGTGGATAGCAAAAGTGGGAATACGTGTGTACCTATAATCGAACGCTTCATTGGGTGTGTCCAAGACTAAAAACATTGGTGAAACGCCTCACTCACTATAGTAGTGAGCGGAAATGCTTATACATAAATGCGTCATATTAATCATGTAAATTACGCAAACTTCGTTAAACAATGTAAATGTATCGTCAACGAACTTGAAAGGAAAAAATTCAACAGTTCATCGTAAATAACACATATTAATCCAAGTTGTCGGTATTTTCGGCAGTGTGTTTTCTTTGTTTTCCGTGTTGTCAATTTTGGAAATATGGCATTTGCGTGAAAAGCGCTGCACAAAGTGTTAGCTTAACGCCCATTAAACTCTTTCACCCACCCCTATTCTTTGTGTTTCACACTTACTGTGAAAAGTCACGGCCTCGACTTGCTTCCATCGTTTAATCTTTTTTTTATTATTCAACATCAATTCATACAACGTTTGCGTTTGCGATATGGGAACGATCACGTGGTCAATGGCGGGTTAGGCTGTGTTTTTTTGACGCTCTCGAAATATTAAAAAAAAATATTTGTGTCGTGTGTGTGATATATACTACGGACTATATAAGATTAGCTGATAAGAAACAGTGTTATGGGTAAAACTAAACGTAAAGATAACAGAAAGAAAGGAGATAGCGATAGTTTTAGTGATAGTGAAGTGATAAGCCGAAAACGGTCAGCGTTTGATGGAGGNGTCAGTTGCTAAGCATGCAGAATGGTTCGATAACGATTGTTTACAAGCCAGACTTAAATATGAAGAATCTTTGCGTATTTTTAATCAGCGCATGACGCCTGTTTCTCGAGACTATTTTTGTGATTGTAAAAGTCGTTATAAGAAATTAATATCACAAAAAAAGAAAACATTTGAGTCAACGAAATTAAAGGATATTGAAAATTTGAAAAAGAGCAAACCTAGGGATTTTTGGAAATATTTTACTAAAAAGAAAAAGGATCATGTCGATGACGCTTTATGTTTGGACGATTTTTATAGATTCTTTTCAAACTTAGAACAGGATATTTTTCAGTCGTCCAACGAAACTGTAGAAACTTTTTGTACGAATCACGATTTTAATGCAGATGCCGATTATAATGACGAATTAGATTTTCCTATATCGGTTGATGAAGTTATGAAAGCAATCAAAAGATTAAAACGAAATAAGGCATATGGTATAGACTGTTTACTTAATGAGTATTTCATTGAATGTAGTGATATTCTCTCGCCATATATTTGTAAAATATTTAATGCGATATTAGTTTCGGGTGTTTTTCCGGAAAGTTGGGCGGATGGAATTATTATTCCACTGTTCAAAAAAGGTGATCGTTGTTCTGTTGCAAACTACAGAGGTATCACATTATTAAGTTGTTTTTCAAAGTTATTTACTACCATATTGAATGCTAGAATTACGTCATTTTGTGAAAAATATAACCTCATTTCCGATGCACAGTTTGGTTTTCGTAAAGGTTTGTCCACTACGGATGCCATATTTTCCTTATTGTCTGTTGTCCAACATTATCTGAATAACAACAAACGACTATATGTAGCATTTATTGATCTTAAAAAATGCTTTGATAGTATATATCGAAATGCACTTTGGTATAAATTATACAATGCTGATATACGTGGTAAAGTTTTGCTTATTATTAAAAATATGTATTCGCATGTCAAATCACGTGTTAAGCATTGTAATAGTCTTTCCGAATTATTCGAATATTCTGTCGGCTTAAGACAAGGAGAGGTTGTCTCCCCTTTGCTAGTGTCTCTATTTTTAGAGGACTTAGAAATGTTTTTACAAAATAATGCAAATGCTGGTATTGAGCTGTATGATATTGTTTTGCTGGTTTTACTTTTTGCAGATGATATGGTGATTTTAGGCAAAACGCCCCAAGAATTACAAGCACATTTAAATAATTTAGCAATCTATTGTGATAAGTGGAGTTTAGAAGTCAATAGTTCAAAATCTAGAATTATGGTTTTCAGAAAACGTGGTGCATTACGTGAGGACGAGCGATGGTTTTATAAAAACGAACCAATAGAAATTGTTGATCAATTTAATTATCTCGGCTGTGTTTTTAAATATACTGGGAATTTTGCTACAAATAATGAGTTCATAATTGGTAAATCGTTAAAAGCTTTAAATATTTTGTTACATAATTTAAAAAAGTATCCTTTCAGTCCAAAGACGTCTTGTGAATTGTTCGATGCTTTTGTAGGTTCTACACTTAATTATGCGTCCGAAGTCTGGGGTTTTACCAAGTCAAAAGATATTGAACGTGTGCATTTAAAATTTTGTAAAGCTATACTTAATGTAAGAAAATCAACTGCTTCTGTAGGAGTATACGGCGACTTAGGGCGATACCCTCTATACATATCCAGGTATACGAGGATCATATCGTATTGGTGTAAGATTTTGCAGAGCGATAATATAATTATCTCATCTTTATATCTTAGATCTTTAGAAGATTGTAAACTAGGTCACTCTAACTGGGTGTCCTGTGTTAAGAAACTTCTAGATGATTTTGGATTTTCTGGGGTATTTTTAAACCCAGAAAATGTATGTAGTTCTTTTCCTTTTGTATTTAAGGAGCGAGTTATAAGCAACTTCATTCAAGAATGGCAAGGTTTATTACTGCGTAGTCCAGTTTTAACAGATTACGCTCATTATAAAACTAACTTTGCCTATGAAAACTACCTTGATATATTGCCTGTTAACCTGAGGAAATTTGTTACACGCTTCAGGATTTGTGCACACTCATTTAGAATTCAAACGGGCCGTTATGGCTCTAGTAATATACCAAGAAACGAAAGATACTGTTTGTATTGTGGTAGTCGCGATCTAGAAGACGTGTACCATTTTATATGTATTTGTCCGTGTTACATTACTATAAGGAGAAGATTTCTAGATAGAAGATTTTACGTTAGACCTTCAGTTTATAAATTCAATTCTTTAATGGGATCTGTTAACGCATCTGTTCTTAAAAATGTTGCAAACTATATAAAATATGCACTAGATATAAGAAAATCTGTTACCGTGTAATATTTGTACATCACTTTCCATGTGTATGTTACGTAGTATGTACACTGTACTTGAATCAATTTTTTTTTTGGTTAAAACATTACCTTAACAAACTGACCACTGATTTATTGTATTTAATCACATTATTTTCTAGATTATGTACAAAGTACTGATCTTGAATACAATTTTTGTATTGTTTTGTCTTGCGATAGCGATTGTGATTACGATTGGGATTGCGGTTATCTGAAATAAACAATATTATAAAGAAATAACAAAAAGAAAAGAAACATATATCCTGCTTTATCTTGACAAATGTAAATTAACAATTAATATCAATTACGCATTCTGAAAATAAACTTAACTTCCATTCATAAACAATAAGGTTTAATTGTAAATATGAATACACTTCTTGAAGACTTTAAAAAATTACTAATAACCCTTCAAAAAGTGCATTGTGACTAATTTGTTAAATAAGCTTAATACAATACTGAAAACAAAAACACAAAAAAAAATACAGATAAAACTTACTGAACAATGCCAGATTCCCCTAAAACGTACAAAATTCAAACAATACGACCCACTCGTTTCAGAGCCTTTTCAAAAATACTGCTTTGGGCGATTTCTAAGAGAACGTTCAACACAGAATGTACATAAATTAATTAATATTCATAATGGTCAACCAATGAAAATATAGAATATAGCCATATCAACCGGTATAAATATATATTTTACCAAATTTGGAGGGTTCTGTGACACCCTAGAATGATATGCAGCAGTTGCACTTGCCAATGAAAACATTAGACACAGACTTAAGCAGGTCTCTTTATTAAACGATCATTAAAAAACACTCGCCGTAATTATAAGACAACCTGTGTAGGGTGTATATATGATGAATAAGCTAAACATATTACATTCTATAACATATTACGTTTATCATTTCATAACAATGAAGTATCTGCTCTACAATATCTAGTGGGCTCTATATAGGGCCGAAACAAACACGATATAATGATGTAAGCGACACTTGCAGAAGGTAAGTAGAGGTTGATAGAGATTGTATCGATTTTCGGCCTCCGCGTAGTACTAACACATCGACCCTCCCACCTTTAGAACATTTCCGTAACATTCTGTATTACTCAACCTTAGATATTGTCCATTCTCAATATTCATTAGTCTATAAGCATAACCTATGAAACTGCATTCACTTCTATTAGAATTGATGTCCTGTCAAGATGCATTAGATTATTTCCGGCAACTTAGGCTTTAATGTCAAAACCAGTTTGTAACAGAGCAAATATAATTGTTACGCAGCAAAATGTACTGCTATACAAGACGTTTTTGGAGTATACTTGGCAGAATTAATCTTTCATTGAGAGCGTTTTTTTTTTAAATGTATTGACCCTTTTTGTTGGATCAGGGTTTTAAATATACACGTAGAACTTCAAATTCCTACATTCTATTATCTTTTCTCGTCATTGTATTTTTTGGAAATCGCTTACGGATTAATACAGTTTATGTCATACATAAATGCTTATAAATACGAATTGCATTAATGGCCTGAATCGAGAGTAGTTCTCTTTTTTCATACATTTGCATTATATAATTGTTTTTTGTCGCTCGGTAACTTTATTTAAAATACGTATATATTAGTTTTATTAAAACTGAGTCGTATTTAAATGTCAGATAACGTTGATGGAAATTATGTTTCTGAATATACCATGAATATATTTAAATACATGTGTTATAATGTAAAGTTACATGTTAGAATCATGTATACTAGTTTATCTTACGGAATGTTACCATATATCTGATCTTATGACATCAATATCATGCTCATGGTTCACTTTCATACACTGTGTTAGAGTAAGCTGCTATTGCAGATAACGTTAACCTGGTTTAGAGAAAGATACTATCGCATTCAGCGTTTAAAAGTTAAAACATCATCGGGAATTAATTGACCAACATGCAAGAAATCTAGAAATGTCAAAAATGCAGATGAAAAGAAGTTTCAGTTAATTTAAATATTTTGATTTTGATCAATGTTCAATAAATTTCACAATTTTATGTAATTATAAACGTGTTCATCGTTTATCATTAACATGAATTGTATTAAAATGTACAGTTGACGGTTACCTTAAAATAAATATGAGTCAGCGGCACATCAACTAGGTGTTAAGTTAAATCGTATGATTGTGGTTTGTCAGATGCAAATAGCAGATATCAAGATATTTGTTTGTAGTAAATATAATAGTTCTTATATGCATTATTCCACATAATCCCTGATAAATTTTATTATTTTTACATATTCAGATATTTTGGCTGATGCATCAACATAATAGCTGTATAAACATACTAGTCGGTGCAAAATGTAATCTAGTCACACATGGAAGTTGTATTACAAGACAATTAAAGGAAGTGATAATGAACATCTAAAGAACACTTAAATGAATGTGATACTTGTTGTATTTTGAACATCAAACGCGTTAGTCTCGGTCGTATTAGTAGCATTTAAAATTAATATATTAAAAATCTGGTCTTTAGATGCAACATCATTCGATTGTAATGAAATGTGTCCTTAAAAGCATAAATAATGCATTATGATAATGTTATTCCTTGCGAAAATGATATAGAAATACATAAAACCATACCATTTACATTTGTTTTAATCAGCTGACAAGCTTGTACAAATACTTGTACTAGACACAATACATAAAGTTTGTCATACGTGCAAAGGGAGACATTATGTACGGCATATACATATACATGTATATGCTCATAGGTTCAACCTGAATAATTAATATTTTGCAAACTTTGTCCACTTTATTTAACTTAATTACCAACAAGATATATTATCACATACAGACAGTGCAATGCAGGGGTCTATCTAAACAAACATCGATCGACAAGATAAATCTATTGAAGTCAGTGGCTGTGTCCATATGCCATTTAAAAACAACATTTTAATCCTTTATATCAATGTTTTGTGAGCTAGACAATATGGCATCACACTTATCGAAACATGAACATGTAATACAGTACTACACTGGTTTGTACATAAATATGTGCGAGGTTGACCCTCAACGACTTTTATCATATTAACATGTGTCCAAAGCAGCCTGCAAACGCATAACATATTCAATCAGTTGCACATAAATATTTCGAACTAAATGTTCTTATAGTATTGTTTCTAGTTATCTCACTTTTTGATTTACATTTAAGGAAATGCAAAAGGGTTTCCTTAAAATTTCTACCTAAAATGGTATATAAAAAAACATTTGCAACTAAATGTGGTATAATAGAGAATGTTTGTTATTTCCTGTATAAGGTAATATTCAATGGAAACAAAAGTTTGGTCGCTCGTTAACGATGCAGTAAGGTTGAATAGTCGCATAGTGTGAGACGGAAGATTTAAAATTAAAAATGTGAATGAGATAGATAATAACGTTCTGGTAACACTTGTTTGCTGAATTGATAATGATTTGTTTGTACTGTGCGAGCGTTCATTTCTGTCACATCTGTTCGGAGAGAGATTTGTACCTTGAGAATTAGAACGATAATGTAAAGGTGTGCTTGTTTCAGGTCTTGACGAACGTTTCTTTTTAAGGGATGTTAACATAAAATCACTGAATACCCTTTCTTTTGTAGCTTTAAGCATTGATCGTAGCACGAAAGTGTTAACAACAACGATGGCAGTAAATGGAACAATCATCGTCAACACAGTATCCATCCAGGTCACTACGTTCATCAAATCCATGAGCTCATGTCCATGAACACATTTCCATTTGTTTCCCCACTGTGGTACCCCGGATGTCCAAAAACTGAACATGTACAGAAGACATGCAAAAATATTTAGTCCAAATATCGTCACCTTTTCTCGGATAACATTACGCATGAGTTTCTGCTTAAGTAGAAAGCAAATGGCGATGTAGCGTTCGCATCAAAATCCTACGACGCACCACACACTGAGAAAACATGTCCCATAAATAAATATTTGGCACGCTGCAGGTGTTGTAAAAATATTGTGTATTTCATGGTCAAACCAGGATGCTAGTAAAGCGAGTAGGAATGTGTTGTCAACTATGGCAAGCGAAGTAAGAAACACGGAACACGTGGTACGACGCATACGATGTGTTGAGAACACCAGGAGAGACAAGGAATTTCCACAGAAACCAATAAATATAATCTCCGGAATGCCCACCTGACGCATGCCCCTGACGGCTTGTATAACTGTTAACGCGTCCGCGACTTCAATTGTTGCGTTGCCGTTGTTCGTTGTTGTGTCCACTGTTTCGTTCAAACTGGACATTTTGTATTAGAAATACGCAGTCAGTTTTCCACAAACTATTTTAAATGGAGATGATCACTCAGGGAACCGTCTTTTCAAAGTTGTGTTATGATGTCAAAAAGATCAAAGGTTCAACTCATATTTACATTTGAGACAGTAAATTATTCTTTATAACAATTTCACAACTTGTTTAAGTTCATAACTATCACATGAATGTA
Source organism: Dreissena rostriformis (assembly GCA_007657795.1). NCBI lineage: Eukaryota > Metazoa > Mollusca > Bivalvia > Myida > Dreissenidae > Dreissena > Dreissena rostriformis. The sequence continues at coordinate 18,465 of VMBQ01007558.1, read as the reverse complement.
TATAAATATCCATTGTGCTTAAATTGTGGCTGTATATATTATTTTATTACAAAACGTAGTTCATTGAATCACGTATAATTACGTCCATATTATCCGAGATACTACTATTCCTTCAATATGTTAAGTGTTTAAAATATCCCAGATGTTCGACGAATAATTTAGCCAAGCTTTAAAAGTTATGTTATGAAGTAACATATGTTTAAGTTTCAACTCGTGTTTGAATTTGAGACAATTCAAGATTCGTTACAATCATTTCGGACAATATTGTATTTCAAAGTTTACCAGGTGAATTAAATACAATATCCGTTTTGTTTTAAGTCCTTTGGATCAAGAATAATTACGTCCACATTATTCGAGCTGCAACTATCACTCCAATATTATAAATATTTCAAATATCCAAGACGTTTGGCAGTTAAGTTATCCAATATCTCAAACGTAGTATTACCGCACGTTTGCCTTTCTGAAGACGTTTCACTACAAAGAGGTATTGCTCAATGTTCCCCATATCGCTTACTGATAGTTGCACAATGAAATGTTTTCATTAATTGAGTATGCAATTATTAAAACAAAATAACAAGTTGTGCGATCATATGCAAACGAGAAGGTAAAGGTAAAGGCATGGATTAATAGTCTGATTATGATACTAACCTGATCGTCAACCGACGTTGACATTTAACCTCCCCCCCCAATCACTGGGATATAAGTCATCCGTTTACATTCGGCGCAGTATGCAACCACAGCATATTGGCTTAATTCCATGACAGGTACCCATTTATACTCTGATAAATGTTTTCAGGTCATTTGCACATCGGTAGACCTTACACTGTTAGCGTGAACGACCCACACAGTTGTTATGTCGCTATTCAAGCATTCCACACCTAACCTAGAATAATTCGTCAAATTCATAGCCAAATTTGCCCAACTGTTCCGCGTTTTAAATAAATACATAGTTTATGATATACCAAAAGAACTGCTCGTTCGGAGTAGTATAACTAAATCAATTACATGGAAATGTTTTCAATTTATATGGGATGCGATTGTGCGAAAATATCTCCGTTACCAGAAAAACCACAGGGTAAACGTCATACATATATCACGACTGGCCTAGGAAGAAGTAACGCAACAGCCATATATAGCAAAATAGTGTATTGCAGATACTGTGTCATTAGGACTCAGATAGCTGCAACCAAATACCAGATGGTACATGATAAAAATGTATATTTCGAAGACGTTCAATAACATCAAATATCTTCTGCTTATGTTAATTTAATCCATCCTAAACTATACACTAGTTCAAACCGATTCTTTATTAAGGCACAACTTTATTGATGATATCTAACAATAATTTCTAGCGTGTTAAAACACATTAATAACTAGTTAATCACTATGCTACACTATCTGTGTAGAGTGTTCAAAATAGACTTTGGTTGCTTTTGGATGACTCAACTTGTAATGAATAACCGGGTTTCTTAATATAGAAGACGCATACATTATTCATTCGGTGGTAAATAGGTGACATGTGTATGTACATGTATAACTCGTGACTATTATAAGGTAACATATCGAATACATGATTGTGTTTATGTCGTAGCCGCGTGTTTATGTATGTATGTTTTAGTAACAATAGAAAACTTCGTTGTACATGTAGCATAAGCAGCAGCCATAGCAGATAACATTTCGTTTTATAAGTCTTGATTTGTAAAAGTCATGAATGAGAACAACTTACAATTGACATTGATATACATTCCATAATGCATTAGAATATTTCGTTTAAAAGTTGTCACATTTAAAGAGACGACGACGTGTGTCAAGCTCAAGAAGTGTTCTACCCCCTAGACTTGTCAGACGAACACAAACAATCTACATTGTGACGAAGGTAAATGGGGACTTTAATTTGATATATAATAAGATATATTTTTAGTTGAGTTGAGCTTCAAATGGTAGTTTCCATAATGTTTGAACACTGAAAAAGCATTAACCGATTGATTCTGGCAGCGAGATAGAGGTTTTTGCAGATTCAACAAGTAAGTCTTCCAGTTTTTTTGCAAAAATAAGCAAGGGGACATTTATGAATTACCTCGAGAATAGTCGACCCGCGAGATTACCGGGTTAGAGAAATACAGCACCTATTGTCAAATGTCTATATATGTGCCGAGCTGTGTGTGAAAATATAACTCATCGTAGGCGATAGCTAAAGTTGCTTATGATAGTTTATGGGCATTGATACTAATACATATTTGACTTCCAATCCTCGTTTTCTCAGATTAATAATATACAAACGTATAATCCGTCGACTAATATTTGTAAAGTCAATTGGAAGAAAAGATCGGTATTTAATACGACAATATCATGACGCAATCTTATTAGCAAGCTCTATAAATGGAAATACTTAGCTCTAAATGAAATAACGCTTTTGGCTGATTTCACAATATATCACAAATCTGTACGCAACAGCCAAATAAGGAAACATTTATCATTGTTGAAGTTGACAAAGCATCTTACTGCACATAGATTTTATTGTGCATGATTGTAGTGCGAAAACACTTTATATTTTATTTGAATATATCTATTGTAAGCCTTGTTGAATTTTGTTATTTAATTTCTTGATAATATTTGACTGTGTTTTATGGGTATTACCATTAAAGGTTCCTTAAGCCAGAATAGTTTAATAACAAAGCAAAACAGATAAGATGATACTGAATACTTTAACCTTAAAAAAAGAGCTTTACTTGGAACAATAGTCGTAACGCATAAAGATGTTTGTTGAGATTAGAAGAAATGGAGTATGTTCAATTATATTTAAGAAAAAAATCCTTGTCAATACTTCAACCTTACTTTAGTCCTACAAGCAGTAAGCATGGTGTCGGTCCATTAAATGTAATACACAGTAAGTATTAAAAGCAACGATATTGATCAAACCTACTTAAAAGCCGTTAATTTTAGTCAATAAATGAAAACCTATCCGAACGTTTCAGCAGGAAACATATGCTATTATTCTCCCCACTAATCAAAACTGCGGTCAATGCCCTGGAATGCCCAATGCAAACATTAACTGTAAGCAGAACATACCTGAAGGGACAATGTGCTCCAATATTTATATAAATGACTCCTCTTACACAAAACACATAACTAATGTCATTAGAATAAATAACGAGGATACATAAGGAAACAACACTTTCGCCGTGTCGGGTTGCTAGATACAAATTATAATTTTAAGTTTTATCTGGAAGCGTTATGAGCTTTAGTATGTATAATATAGATGCATTCTAAATACACAGTTTGTTCTCATTGAAATCACAATAAACAACCCTTTCCTGGTGACCGTAAACCAATTGCCAAACATTATGACATAACAAAGCAATAGACACATAAGCAGTTCACTCCTGATAAAGTTTCTTGAGTGTCATTGTTTGCTTAAGTCATTCTCGTGAGATGGAATGCATTACGTTTAAAGTAAGCGCACACGTTTTCTGCTGTAACGCTGGCTTATGAAAAACCCAAAACAGAAGGATCTTTAATTGGATGATGATTATAAAAAGATTTGCGGTATGATAGACATCTCTTTATGTTTAGACTTGCAATACAATCTGCAAACTTATTTACCATAAAACATGTTTTATATTCTTTATTATGTTATCGTGGTAAGAAGTGACCGATCTAAAATAAAATCGTAATCGTTTGCTTTAATCATGTTCTATAATCTTAGCATCGTATAGAAACAGTTAATGTAGAGTTTGTAAATAAACAGACGGTGTTAAATGGAATGAAAACTGCACTTATCAACTTTGATTTGGTAGATATCAAAAGCAGTATTGCCGTTAATCAGATGGAATGAATATCGCTATTTAATACCTGCGGTCGTATAGGTTGCTATTTTAGCACGTACATGCACTAAGAAACATTTTTGCCTGAGTACGTTTTAGTCTGAGTAAATTAACCTAAAATGCGAAGATTATAGCTTCCTATCTATCAAACCTGTAATCAAGTACGTCAGTTTTGTTGCAGGCTTTAGATCCGTCTTTGAATAAGTTACTTTATTCTCAAAGTCTGGTTAATAACACATTAACAGGCAACACGAAGAGACATAGTTTAGTTTCAGAAAGTAAGTGTGAGTCTTGCAGACAGACACTTCGAGGCTGCTTAAATAAATGTGACTTATTTATGACAAGAACCGATGGCCATATTGACACAGAAACAAGAAAGGTCTTAAACACGTTTCAGTTGCACAATAAGTAGTAAATCTTCCACTGAAAGCTCCTCATACAAAATAATCTCACCGAATTCCGACATTCGAAACTTATAGCTGATGATCTAGTGTTTTCCTGTTTCTTTTTCAAACACTCACACAATAATGGTCGTTTAACTATTTCAAGCAAAAACATAGAGGGCCATTATATTTAGAAATAATTGAAGCGTATTGATAGTTTACGAACATTTGTCTTATTCGACATTTGGCTGGGTCAGTGTATATTCGCGTACAGACAACACGTAGCTCATTTTTATGTATTTCGGATGTGTAAAATATCACCTGCTAAACAACGAGTCTTGTCGCCATAGGCTTTGTCTTACAGATTATATTGCATATCCATATAATAATACCGATTGGTGTACACATATATATATGGACATGTACTAAAATAGGTATGTCAAGTAAAAACATACTATAACAACAGGCACTCAATATGTATGTTTTTAAACTTTTATATAATATACGATTGTTATCTAAGCAACGATTGTTGCGCAGAAAACTTGACACATTTTAATACCATCGCATGTTTGTAGATCTTACAAATTGGTAGTATGTCAATTTACTCGGCACAGTTGTTTCAACACCTGCTATAGTATAAATTGTGTTTGACGTACCCATTGATGTGTTATGTTGTACTTAAGTTGTAAAGCGCGTTATATTAGGTACACGATCTTGATACAAATAGTAATTTGTTAAATATTACACTTGGATGTTCGCAGTATAACTAGTTTGTAACAGCGTATGGAAATAGTTAAATATTTATCTTAATCATACAGACTTAACAAAGCCACGAAGCTACACTAAACGAGAAGCCATAAACGACTTTATCTTGAATTTATTATCACTGTTATTTAGATTGTATGAATACATTTTATCCGCTGTGTGCATAGCATCAACATAATATTTACTATTTGCGTGTATTTTTTTCTTTTATTGTTTTAAGGGGTTGTTACAGTAGTGGTAATTAACAAAAACATTGCAAGTAGCAATTAGTAGCCACACTCAAAACTCAAGCAATACTTTGTGTTGGAACCGATGTAGAAAAAATCAACACAATAAACAGGTATAAAGGATGATGCCTGAAACACAATTGATTGGAAATGTTTCCGACCCATATTACATTTGCAAAGAAATTCCCCTCGACGATCATTGGTATATGCTAGAATTTGTTAGCGTGAAAGCATTTCGTTGCCACTTCTGTAGTATATAAGGTCGCTTAAAGAAATGCAGAAACGTTCGAACGATCAATATCAAGACAATTAAACTCTGTTCGCAATAGCATGACAGTGAACAATACCAGATACGCTGCTTAAGACATCAGAGCAAACTAAACCGTAATAAAGAAATATAGGAATTAATCTGGGAGCCTTTAAATGATCAATGAGAAACACTTGTTAATGTGCTCCAGAATTTCACAAACAATCACAAAAGGAAGACATTGAAGGATGTGTGGCTTTATTAATGGTGTTGATGTCGTACAATACAATTATAAGAGAATATGAGTTATATAACTAATGTAAATATGTAAAAAATGTAACGATACAAATACAATACATATGTTACGTTTTGTAGAACTTCACTTGAAACATTATTATATCACGCTGAGTAACTCACAATGTGATCAAATTACATTATTCAATCCTAACCTTTCAAAAATAAACTACTACTTCCAATGAATATATGTAAATTAATTGTAATCATGTTCATACTAAACAACAAAGGCAACGACTGCAGCACTTACGGTACTATACCAAAGAATATGGGATGAGAAGTAGTTGCCCAAGGAATGGACTCAGTCACTGGTCAAACCCCTACCAAAAAAGGGCCCTCTCAAGTTGTGCGTGAACTAACGCACCATTAGCCTCATCAGTAACCCCAGCAAAGTCATACTACTACTACTACTACTACTACTACTACTACTACTACTACTACTACTACTACTACTACTACTACTACTACTACTACTACAACTACTACTACTACTACTACTACTACTACTACTACTACTACTACAACTACTACTACTACTACTACTACTATGACTACTACTACTACTGCTACTACTACTACTTCTACTACTACTACTTCTTCTACTACTTCTTCTACTATTACTATTACTACTACTACTACTAATAGTACTCCTACTACTTCTACTACTAATACTACTACTACTAATATTACTAATACTATTAATACTACTACTACTAATATTACTAATACTATTAATACTACTAATGCTAATGCTATTACTATTACTATTACTACTTCTTCTACTTCTAGTACTACTTATAAATTTACTACTACTACTACTACTTCCACTTCCACTACTTCTACTAATACTTCTACTACTGCAACTAATACTTATACTCATACTTCTACTTATACAAATATGTATACATAATAATACATAATTACATGATTTTTTTTATGCCTTCCGGTGGTTCAGAGAGAAATATAAGTGAATTAAAACTGATATTTCACTGTATCAAACACTGTTTTACTGTAAAATGACGTCGTTTTTCACTTAAGGACGTCATTATTCCAGCGAAAATTTCAATTTACAATGTAAAAAAAAACGGTAAAAAATGCAAAAATAAAAGAAAATGTGTTTCTCGTGATCATAAAACAAATATATTTCTATGATCACTCGTGAATTTAAATCGTTATTCCACCGAATCCAACAAATGTCCTCTATATATTGAATAAAACCAAATCTATAATAAACCGAACATTTCTGAAAAGCGTACAATCTGCCCGATCTCAACACTGTTCGGTTAAGACAGGTTACACTATATTTGTGCTCCTATCATAAACGCGAAGCTTTACTGACACCAAGTGCCAAAAAATAAAATAATGTAATTATTCCTTGTTAAGCTGAGCCTTTAGTACTGATCTTTAGCATGCGTAGATGTTGCGAGCCATGAGGTCAGAATTTACAGACCAATTACTGGAACAGCCAACCTTTATTGAGCTTTACAATTTTAGTATTTACTATGAAATAGCATCCATACATACATCATTACATCGATCCATCGATCCATCCATCCACCCATCCATCAATCCATACATCCATACTCGATCCATCCATCCATTCGTCCATCCATACATCAATACATCCATACATCGATCAATCTTTATCTTTCCTGACAAATGTACGCATATGTAGTTCACCATATACACGAAATTCAGCTTGAACTTGCTATTTGAGCACACAGGCTTCTTTAGTCTTCCTCATACGAGCATGCGTTAAAGGAATATATTTTTATTTGTTACTTTCAATTATATGAAGATCATATATATGTTATTTAAACCTAGGCAGCCTTGGTTGTATCTTCCTGAATGGTATCCTGGCTCGCACTGAGTACACATGATGCCATCAGGGGACCCGCCACATTGCTGTTGTCCAGAGACACAGTGGGGGATGTCGATATGCCTGCAGGCTGTAAATATAGACGAATAATCAAACTCCAGAAATACTTTGACGAGAGAACATTCTTATGAATCCACGGTAGTGTTTTTATTTAACGCAAGTGACCAAGTGCCTGTAAATACACTGCGATAAATACATAAAAAATGAACATGGTTTGAGTTGGGTTAAGCGCCATGCAACGGTAAATGAAACGCATCAGTGGTTTAAACCGGTCGAATGACCGGTTGAGCCTTACACTAAGACAAGATGAAATCAGTAGCAAGCAAGTGTAAATAGAACGAACGCTATAGCATGGTCTTCTTATTAAAAAGTCGGATTTTATTCAAAGGCCTGAACATTTATACGTATATATGCCTTTATTTCCACCGTATAGAAAACATAATTATGGTATACTCAAATCTGATATAAAGCATTTTAATATCCATATCGTATCAGAACAACACTTAAGCGTGCTTGCTGCTGTTCATTTAAGACATTTAATATTTTAGAATGAAAATAAACATTTCTAATATTTACCCTCGCAACACTCTCCCGATCTCCAGCTAGGACATTGGCACCCCCACTTACATATGAGTTACCATACAGACAATATTCATTGCAGTTTTGACATAATTCTTTTGTCATTCCAAAGCAGTTTTGACAGTTTCTACATTGTTGTCCGCCTCCACAACGTTTTGAACAACTTGGCCAGTCCGGACATGAGTCATAGCGATCAAATGATACATGGCTGAAACTACACGGGTCTGCAATATGTTATTAACAATCTTATTTTCATCAATGGCGTACGTTTTGATTTGTACAACTCACTGATAAATAGGAAACATATCAATGGCAAGAGTAACGTTTGCTTTTAAAGTTACAATCGGTTTATATTTTTTTTTATTTATTTAGTTATTTTCATATTACTTCTCATTCCAAAGATTTCAACCAAATGAACAAATACTAAAAATGTACACCCGTTTAATAAACATTGCGTATTACCTGCTATTCGAGCACAGGCAATTATGACGACAATAACAATATACCATTGCAAAAAAAACATGCTTTAAGTTATATGAGCAGTCCGTGTCGGGAATCGAACGTCTATTATCCAGTTTAGAATTCGTTTTAAATTCGCAAGATACATAAGCCACAGTTACAACGCTTAGGTAAACATTTTCCCTTTAAGATATCAGGTTATATTTTAAATTCCTTGTTTATACAATTGTCGTTGCTCTTATCTGTCGTATCCTGGTACGTACGTTATTTCGTTTATCAATAAACATATTGGCGATTTGATATCACGTATAAAGTGCAAACAACAGGTTTACAACTAATATGATGAGCGTCAAGGTAGCCCAGACGACGAAAAACGCAATGTGGAACGTATTATGCTTCCAGATTGAGTTATTGTCTTGTTCAAGCTTTAAAAGGCCACATAAACGATTGAAATACACTTCATTATTGAATTTTCTAGACTGCCGTTGATACTAATTTACATTTAAACACTTTTTCATATAGTCCTTCTCATATTAAGTATTAATAATAATCAGACAATGTAACTCGGAACGATTGAAATTAGTATTTTTTTGCATTTTTCACAGTTCGCGCGATTCAATTGCCATGAACACTTTTGGATAACAATCTACGATGCATATTAAAACGAATGGGTGAAAGATGACCATCAACATTGATTACCAGTTGAGATTAGTCAATAGAAGGTAGTTTTGATAACGCTTAATCTTTAAAAATTTAATATTTAAATTAATAGTTTTTTTTTTATATAATTTGATATTTAAAGATTATATATATATATATATATATATGTATGTATTATTGTATGCTATTTTAGCCCGATTGTATACTTTAATTCTATTGAATCAATTGGTCATTTAAATTTCATAAATAAACCTTTCTAACAGAGTGGTCAATATACATCAATACATCAAATGTTCAAAAACATCTTTGATGATCTTTTGTCTATCGTTAAGCGTCATTTAGGTATAAATGTTAAATTTGCACCGTTTGATTATGATTGAACATCAGTTATTTTTATCTTAATAATAACTTCATTTGAAGCCTACTGTTGGAAGATCAAGCCTGATTTGTATCCACCATCACCGAGAAATGGGACATTGTTATTGTTAAAACATATCCATGAGAAATTGTTAAACGTCATTCACTAAATTGGCATTCTATCTTTAATAAATTCAATGCATCAATGCGTGATAAGACAACTTCCTCGTCAACGCGAACATCGTGTAGAAGTGAAAGAGAATAATAGGTAAGTGTAATTGTGCACTTGACTTTATCTGACGAGTTTTAGAAACCCGGGCTTGCAGAGCCGTGTAAGCCTTTCGGAGACTGGTCGGATAAATCAAGTAGGCAAATACACCAAACTAAATTTCTATTTATCCTACAATATTTTGTGCTGATACTGGTACACTCAAAAAAGCAGTATTTAATTGTTAAAGACAATAGCCAAACATATTAAATTCTAAAATTGCGACGTAATATTAAACTTGTATGTGATCTTTCTCGGCTACGCCACTCGAAATAGTCCTTAAGAATTCCATGAAGAAGCAGAGTAAAAAAGATAAACATTATCGCTATGTGTAACTATCTAAATTAAATCAGCATTCCAAATATTGCACAGTAAAGTAGAACACAGAAGTTGCTTTGTTTTTTTCAAACTTAAATAAGTCCTCAAAGCAAAAGACCAAAAACGCATCTGTCTGCCATTTTCAACTTTCCAAATGTGTATCCTTACGTCAAGCATGATTCTGTTTTTATCCCCGCCGATTTATAAATTTTAATCTTTAATCAAATCTCAAATTGTTCTTTTGACAAACATTTTACTAACTGGCATAAAACAGTCAAACCATTATTTGACGTTTTGTTCTACTCACCGAGTTTTTGTATTGATTAAAATCACCATTTATTTTCGTTTTGTTTTGTTTTCATGTTGCGTTGAAAATCTTCACACGACATAAAAGATACCTTTTCTAATTATCAACCTTTTTTCATTATAAAACAGTTGGTGTAAGCAGGCAATTATTTGTCAATACAAATTATTTTACCAACTAACACAGGAACGATCAATTTATTAAGGAAATAACGTTTTAAATTCTATTTTAAAGTCCTAAAAACAGTTAAAGAACAGTTCATCAACAGTATTACATTTAACACTCTATTAGGCACGTGTTCAACAAAACACTCCAAAATTAAAACGTCGCATTCTTAGCGAACATTCCACATTTTTAAGAACTATAAAATGCAATGCAAACTGTTTCAGTCGAGCCAAATATTTCAAAACGCGTATTCACATTTTATTACAATACTCGTAAAGGCACAAATACTGTAGGCTATTATTCTTGCATTGAATGATTTGGAGTGTATACATTTTATACATGTATATGCTTTAATTTTAGAACAAATGAATGAAAATTACGATACATTTAAACGAGATGAATCGTCTAAAAGTGTAATACACATTTGACCGGAAATAAAAAGCCAAAACAAAATATAAGTCCGCTACGTACATATAGGGGCAAGATAAAGGCTGGTAACATGAAAATTCCGCGTTTATCCGACACCTAGAGTTTCCTTCCAAAATAATAATTAAGCTGTAAATTATAAATAAATACCCGTGACTTTAAATCTATGATGTGAACAACTTTCAATTATGTTGCAAATGTTCACGTTTCAGATAACACGAGCATCGATCGAACTGGGTATTAGTTGCGTACACATAGATATGAACGTATATGTCTGATGTATATTTTCAGCATGCTGAACTTTAAAAACAACTACTTGTGTTTGTTATGATTAACATTGACCTATTTAAGGCGGTAGAACAATTTGTCATAATATTTGTCTATACATAACCTATGATCTATTTAACCTATAAGATTGCTTACACGCACACAATGTCTGATATTATTCGTATTGATGCATCAGCTTAAACACCAAATAAATTGTACATAACTAGGTTAAGAAGTTTTCACTTTTTGAAACGCTCATCAAACCCATATCAAAATATACATACACTATGTTTAACACAATTTTGGATTTTGAAAGCGTCATCTCATTCAGTATGTTTCAATTATAAAACAAAATTTCCATATTCCATCTGTTAGATGTGTATCTATGTTAAGCCACCATTGTTAGCTGATAAACAAATTGCATAAACGGCAAATAAGCTTCAGTTCTAATTCAATAATTTCACGAAATTTGGTTGGTCAATTGATGATCTTTCTTGATTTCATTTCTGAAGAGGATTTTAAACTTTTTGTCATTATTCACATAGAAAATGAACCAATTCGTTTAGCAAATAATGAAACTCCAGAAACTATTTCAGGAGAGAGCTTGTTATTGTCCAATACTATTATAACAGAACACCAACTATGAACAAAACTGATCGACTTGGGATCACCGCCTTGGAACGGTAACTGCAAAGCATTGGGGTTTAAAACCGGTTTTAAGGCTCACACTTACCCAACAAATTTATCACAAACCAAAAACAATTTCGAGGTTTTGTTTTTTTTTACAAAGAGCTAGCGGTGGGACCTGCGTTTTGATGTCGGCGGAAGATGGATTTACCTTTTTCAATCTGTGGTTGATGAACTGAGTCACGATGCAGATTTTTGTGATGTCAGACGTGTTACAATTAATATGATGCAAGATACGAATCATACTGTTACACAATTGTTGAATTTGCTATTCGGAATAGTAACCATAATTAATCACTCATCCTGACACTGTTTATTAAATTGTAATGGATTTTGTTTCGATTTGACCAACTTAAGTTGTTTTAAAAAATAAGTTAGAATATTCGCTAGTCTACCAATGCTTTATTGTACTGGTTCTTTAAATTAAGATAAGAAGAATGGGTGGTTTTTGTTCCTCCGATGAGATATCGCTTCAAAGTTGACAATTCTGCAAAAGAAAAAGTGTGGTTTCACTTTACTTGAAATTGATTAATTTACACGATACAGACATTTAGGGATAAATGAACATATTGGTTCGATTTTTGCTATTTGGTTTTACTACGACATGTCAGGCCCGCAACTCGATCGAGTAACTACGGACCGTGGCAAAAGTTGTTTCCTTTTAGTTAAACTATATTTAAGTGAATTCAGGTTCGTCCATGAATTAAGCTAAATGAGTATGCAGTCAAATACATAATCTTAAACGAATAAGAGTTGTATCTCTTTACTTAACATTGCTTTGAGTACACGTTAAGTGTAGTGCAATGATGGTATCGTTACGTATGAAATATATATCCTGCTAAAAAGCATTATGCCGGATTACATCCAAAACGCTCACTTTGCAAATGCCATCTCCCTTTGCGTTATCTCGATATGATATGATTCGGGATCAATATTAATCAACACCTATTATGGCTAACTACTTGCGCAAAAATCAGACCGATTTTAAGGTAAAACATGTGATGCTTCAGTTTTACAGAAGTTGCTTGAAAGAAACTCACATTTCATTTCGACTCAATTCATAACGTTATTTCAACTAATAAGACCTTTCGCAATACTATTTATCTCTAAAAATATATGGTTAATTCCATAAAATTGTGCCATTTCGGAACATACTACTTCTGGGGGAAATCACTGTGTACTTTCTACCGCATAAAGCAATATAGCCAATATAGCCACTTATAAAAAAGTTTTTTTCAGTTCGGTCGTTGCTTAAAATTTCCGAATCACGTTTCAAATTATGTCCACTTCCACTGTTTCTATCTGACTGATTATTATAAATGATGTAATATTATATATAATACGTATTTGTCTTCTAAAATGGAGTATCTATGAGTTTTCTATGTAACATGCAAAAAAAGGTAGCAGTATGTAGTTAAGATGCAAATTTCAGGGCACTTTGAAAAACTAAAGGATAGCTATTTCCCAGCAAGAAGAAACGATAACCAAGAATGTAATGTGTTTTCTATGATCTACCATTTAGAGCGTTGGAAATTACCACAAGCGCAGATGCAGTCTGTAACTAAAAGGTTTGGAGGCAATTGAGCAAGATTCATTGTGGCTGCATATTTCATCCATACTAATGTAAGAGCAGATTCTCGTCATTTCAAGTGGCATGCGTTCTTTGCAGTCACTACAATTAAAAGGACAGCCACCCAGCTATAGGGCTGGAAAACAAAAATGTGTTTCTAAACGGGCATAAGTTGCACACGTCGACAATGTAAGAATATATTGTGTTTTTGCTGCAAATATTAGTACGCTCATATNTTGAGTGTGTGATGAATTTGACCGACCTTAAAGTGCCGTCAGAAAAAGTAGGTGAAGTAATAAGAACTGTAGCATTATTATGTCGCAAAACTGTAACTAGAGTACCAGCACCATCAACTGTTAATCGAATTGTGGACAGTAAAATGGCCCTGGCTCATTAACCCATTGCTTCAAAGCTAACAAATGAAATGGAAACAACACTTTATGCAGATGAGACAAGAAAGTTTGGTTAATGTGTAGAGAAATATCTTGTTACTGAAAATGAAGATAATTCTTATCGTATAGGTTTAAGGAAATGGTAGATAAAAGTGGCCAAAGCACACTTGACACTTTTAAAGAAATTCTAAATGACATGAAATTACTGTCATGAAAAAGAAAAAAATAATGAGTTCAATGTTGGTCATAGATTACTTGCAAATATTAGAGATACCATGTCTGACAGAGCTTCCACAGAAAAAAACTTAATAAATTGTTGAAAAATTATAGAAATTACATTTTGCCAATAGTGATTTCAGGATGGACAGATTTGTGTGAAGAGGAACGGGTAAAAGTTTCCCATATGAATTTTTTTTTTTTGTGGATTACATCTTTTGGTAGGAATTGCTGATTGTCGTGAAAACAACATGAAAATATTTGAAAGAATTTTTTTTAGATGGCAAGAAAATTGGATCAGCTCTGAAGCCTGAATTAGAACCGTATCACACAAATGAAAGTGGTACTCTTAGATTGATTAGAACAGCATTCAAAACATTTGCTGTGGGACAAGATGGAAAAAAACCGGAGTTAGTTTAGCTTGGCAGACATTTTTAAAGAGTAAAAACGAAAAAAACACTTTATTGTTAGATATAAACATAACAGATTTAATCTGGTTTTCAGTTCTGCTTTGAGTGTGTATTTTCACAGAAACAGAGCGAGTAATTTCCTTGAAAAGATTCACGGAACTACAAATGATTTACTCAAAGCAGTGGCACATGACATTAAAGAAAAGCTTTTATCAACAGGTCTGAAAGCATTTGGTCTCATATCAAAGTTAATTACGGGTCCTCTATGGAAATTACTGGAAGATTGTGGCCACATAATAGACATGAATGTCAACTACAAACAACTTGTAGATTTCTTGCTTCAAGGGGCACATGAGGTAGAAACAATTTGTAATTTTGTAACAGGGGATGAAAGTCCATTCCAGACTGTGTTATCTGATGATTGATTAACACAACGTTTGTTTACAGATGATGAAGACTTGTCCGATATTTTGTTCCCAATGCTCCAAGCACTGTTCCTTAAAAAGCATTTACGAGTTGCTTTTCAGAATGGTAGCAGATCATCTCCCAGGAGGACATTTTTTTTAACCTTCAGAACAGCTTAGAGATGAAACTCGCTCAGTCAGAAAACATAACAAGCTGCCTGAATTTATTTTTGGTCGATTTGATCAACTACTTAGGTATAGACCTAACTGAACACTGCTTACAAATTAATCCTATTTACTCTATTCGCCCAACAAAAGTTGTAAGTGGTTAGCAGCACTTCCACTTGAAGAAAAGAAAATTGCTTGAAGAGTTCAGGAAGGAAGGTAAATTGATAAGGAGGCAATTTTACGCAAGGTTGATTAATATTGAGGAAAAGCGGTTGGAAGTAATGGAGATTAGGAAACAAAAAATGGAGGAAAAAGAAAACAGTTAGTTTAGAGATTATGACAAAGGAGGTATGCTTCTATTGAGTTTGGCAAAGTGCAGAGCAAATAAATGAAGGGTTAAATGTATTTAGTTCAGACAGTGAGAAACGCAATGCATTACAGTCCCAGCTGCGATTTCGCAAGACTGTTCTGAAGCAAAAACATGTCAAGAAGAAAATCTACAATTTAACATTTAAAAATGATAGTGGAAGATATGTTAAATTAAGCATAGAAGAATTAAAACGAAATGTCTTGTCTCTCATACAAGAAACTCTTGCTCAACCAACACTTGAGAAATTAAGTAAAGATGTTCCTTTGTTGGTTGATAAACAAATTGAACATTTATTTTCAGATGGTGTAAAATATAAAGGTATTGTTATATCAGTTGTACCAGGCTTCAATGAGTGGTATAATGTTAAATATGACAATGACAGTGTAATATATGCCTTTAATTTAAAGGAAGACCATAAAGCTGGTGATTTGAAAATAATAGTTGATACATGTAGTGTACAAAGTTTGTGAAATTATTTGCTCAATGTGAATCTTCTACAGTGTAGACTGTGTACACAGTGAAATAAGTTTGAATGTTAAATGATTTTAAACAACCAAAATGTATAATATTGCCATGTGCATCACAGCGTTTTTTTTCCTTCTTTGAACGGGTCCGGTAAACGGCCCTGTTCCCAATCGGGACCGGACCTGGTCCCAAAATCGCCGACGGACCCTTCCCAATTTAGAAAACGGTCTTTTCCCAAATAGTTTATATAAAAACGGCCTCGTATCGATTCGAAAATCCCAAATAGACTATCTTTTTTGTCTCAAAACGACTTCAGAAGTTAGTAAACAAGTATGAAAAGGAAACGGTTGTTGTTGTAGTTGTTGTTGTTCATTTAGAATGAGGCCGACGCAACTTCCGATAGGTGGAGCCACCTAGTTACCAAGTTGACTGTTCCCCGGCCGGCATACATAATGCGGCATTATTGAATGCTGGCGGGGAAACAGTCAACCAAATAAGGCAATAGTAGTAAAATTGACCTTGTTTTGTACGCTTCGATAACAATGTTTCACATGTTCGTGACAGTTGTTTATTGAACGTTCTCGTTAAATACAGATTCAATATACAAAATAAAACCCTTATCCGAAAAGAATGATAGATATTTCGAAATGCCGACTTTGACAAAATATTTTCCCGGGTTTTGGTTTTATTCGTAGCGACGTCTTTACGTAGTAAACAAACCCAAATATGGAAATCCGAAATCTCGTTTTACTCTTCAAATACTCGCGGCGAAGTTAAATAGTCAACTACTTCCGACGATTTTGCACACTCGCATCGTGGTTTTTATATAAATAGCCAGAAAATGAGTCACAATTCAAAATACTACTTGAAGAAAGTGAACAAAACGAAATCAGCCAAGCATAAAAGTCTTGTAATAAGCACGTCACCCTTTGACA
>VMBQ01007557.1:0-24805 GCA_007657795.1 Dreissena rostriformis | reverse complement strand
AAAAAAAGATACTCAACAATATTAAAAAAATACAGTGTCCACAAATTTAGAGAAACACTGACAATATACCTAAAGAATTTGATGTTCCTATATTCCTGTGAATGTCACCTTTGAATAACCCTTTGCATGCTGGGAAATTTGTCGTCTGCTAAAATGTCGTCTGCTGAATTTCTAAAATTAGCATTTTCTTCGATTTTTTTTCTAAGACCACTATCAGAATAGCAAACAGTTTGGATCCTGATGAGATGCCACGTTCTGTGGCGTCTCCTCTGGATCCAAACTGTTTGCAAAGGCCTTCAAAATCCGGTTCCAGTGCTCAAAGGGATAATGTGCTTGAATATACAACACCGTTCAGTTTAAATTTGTTAAGGATACTTTTGCAATGAATGTAAAATAATTTGATTGTGTATGACTTTGTTTCACTGAAAGATATTCCAAGGCTGTATTTTGACCACGAATAGCATTTGATAGACTGTAGTAAGTATCTTTAATTTGCACCAAACATACTTTGCAAATTTTGATTTTATTTCATTTATATGAATATTACTAGGCAAGTGTTTCATACAGAGAACAATGGCAAGTGGTTAAATGTTTTTCTCTCCAAAGCAACAAATCTGTTTTCACACTAACCTTGCATTCAATTTATCACATAATTTTTAAATTCATTTCAACAGAAGAAAATTGCACTGATAAAAAATCAAATGACATGGTAAAAAATAATCGGGCTGCGCTCCCTGAAAAGGGGGTTTAATGCATGTGCGTAAAGTGTCGTCCCAGATAAGCCTGTGCAGTCCGCACAGGCTAATCAGGGACGACACTTTCCGCTTTTATGATTTTTTTTGTTTAAAGAAAGTCTACTCTTCTTAGCAAAAATCCAGTTAAGGGGGGAAAGTGTCATCCCTGATTAGCCTGTGCGGACTGCACAGGCTTATCTGGGAAGACACTTTACGCACATCCATTAAACCCCCTTTTCTTAGAGCACGGCTCAATCAAAATGATATCATTATACTGTGCAATATAGATCTCTCATGGTTTCATCAAGGTAATACCATAAAGGTGTCTTCTGACGAGGCATGACTGATTATGGTACTGGAAAATTATTATTTGTGGCACTTTAATGTTTGTTGATTTCTTGAATTGACCGATGCACAAATTTAACACAAGCACATTTAAAAATGAACAATATAAATTCCTTTTTTTTCAAAATCAGAAATAAATGAATTTAGGTGTCCATGAATGTCTTTTTGTTTAACCACAAAATTTCATGCAGGCGAATTTAATGATTTTACAGTATACAATCATTACCTTCTATTTTCTCCCTCCACATGAAGATGGCGGACAGCGCGGGTATTCATATCATCAACATTCCGAGACATGCATGGGGAGAGAGACCTGCTGACGAGATTCGTGTTCCCAGAGTTACGGGCCCTTGGCAAGCAGCGCTTCATCAACGTTCACGAGGTCGATCTGCGCTGGGGGGTGACGGAAGAGGAAACGAGAAGTGCAAAGTATGTCCAGATAAGTCCAGATACTACAAGCAGCATTCTGGGAAAACTAGGCTTAATGCATGTGCGTAAAGTGTCATCCCTGGCAAATCAGGGACGATGTTTTATGTATATGCATTAAGGCCAGTTTTCCCAGAACAAGGCTTGTATGTTAAAGTTGCTCTAGGGGTGAGGCATTGTGGGGAGTAATTGGCCTGTGTATTGCGTCCTTTCTACATCTTCATTAATTTGAGCCTCTCTATGGGAAAATGAGGTTTAATTCATGTGCCTAAAGTGTTGATCCTGATTAGCCTGTGCAGTCCGCACAGGCTAATCAGGAATGACAACAGGATTTTGCTTAGATTTTACTTCTTTTAAACCGAAAATACTATAAAAGTGTAAAGTGTAATCCCTGTTTAGCCTGTGCGGACTGCACTGGCTAGTCTGGGATGACTTTTTAAGCACATGTATTAAGACCAGTTTTCCAAGAACTAGGATGGTATAGTCAGTGAATTTGTGTTTGTTTTTCATTTTTAGCTTGCCTAAGCAAAAGTTTCTTAAGGGGTGAGATTTTTGGGTGAGTAAATGTCCGGTGTATGGTGTCCTTTATTGATCTTCATCAATTCATTTTAAACAACCTCTGGGGGATTAAAGAGGAGGAAACACAGATTTGCCACCCATGTCTTGCTTGTTATATTGCAACAATGATCAATAATATATAAATATATCTTTTTATCCCCCTTAAAAGATTGCTCATAGCAGTTGCACTGTTTGCCTGTGCTAGTGTATGGATGTCAGTGGGAAAATTCCTGTCTCAGCTACAAGTTTTCCATAAATGTATTCATCTTAAAATAACTGGGCATGAATGCTAACTATGATAAGACAATGTGTGTTATGAAACACCGGTCACCCTACGTCAACGGCTTGAAAAATCATGTTTCAGCCATACTTTTATCATACATTGATGGATTTATAAAATTACTCAAGCACAAATGTTAAGCACAAATGTTAACCATCATTATACAAGTTGTCGTGTTGAAAACTGGTTTCTATAACTAAAAGGTCAAGGTCACACTTAGATGTGAAAGATCAAATTTGAAAACTCTTTTGAAAAATCTTATCCATTACTTTGCATTTACTGATAGATTTAAAAATATGTAGGCACAAAAGTTAATCATTATAAGACAACTTGTCACGTCTTATACCCATCTCCCTACCGCAAATGTCTAGGTCACATTTAGAGGCCAAAGGTCAAACTCAAAAACAAAAGTGTAAGATTGGTCATCTGTGTGCTATCGACTCATGTATGGTTATCAATTCAATATAACACTTTGTTTTAATTGGATACACAAGGTAATGTATGTATTTAGCTTCGCTATGTGAAAAGGGGGTTTAATGCATGTGTGTAAAGTGTCGTCCCAGATTAGCCTGTGCAGTCCGCACAGGCTAATCAGGGACCACACTTTCCTCCTAAACTCGATTTTCCTCTAGAAGATTCTTCCTTCAAACAAAAATACAATAAAAACGTAAAGTGTTGTCCCTTATTAGCCTGTGCGGACTGCACAGGCTAATCAGGGACGACACTTTACGCAAATGCATTAAAAAAACTCTTTTCACAGACTGACGCTCATTTTAATTCCCTTTACAGGACATTAGAACTCTGCCTGAGGGAGATCCAGAGGTGTCAGTTCTTCCTGGGTATCCTTGGTTACAGGTATGGCTACACCTTTCAAATGTCAACCTATAACTTGTACTTAACAAATGAAACCTTTATAGGCTGCCCCTTTCAAATGTCAACCTCTTGCTTGTACTCAACAAATGAAACTCTATAATTGGTACTTGTCTTTTTTGCCATACTGTTATTACTGCTTAATAACTCCAACTATGTTCGTCCGACAATATGCAACTGTTCGTATACCAAGGGAGAAGTACTATATTAGACATTATCCTTCGTTCCTATGCAATTCCTCCATGTGCAAATCATAAAGATTGTAGATTGTATGAAATTCTATGTTTAAAATGTTTTAATTTGTTTGAAATAAATATAAGCCTCGTTCAGTTAACAGGGTGTTTAATGCATGTGCATAAATTGGCTAATCGGGCTAATCAAAGACGACACTTACCACCTTAGCTGGCTTTTTGCTAAGAAAAGACTTTCTTTGAACGAAAAATATCATAAAAGCGTTAAGTGCTTGATTAGCCTGTGCGGACTGCATGTATTATGCATTATAATGCCCATGCATTAAACCCCCTTTCCACAGAGCGAGACTTATATGTTTAAACTAACAGGTATGGTTGGGTACCGGACCAGTACGTTGTACCAGACACAGACGAGTTTGCCTGGGTGCGAGAATACCCGCCCGGGCGGTCTGTGACCGAGCTGGAGATGCAGGCCGGGGCTCTGGGGTTGCTTCCAGGACAGGACCTGACGGCCTGTGCGTTCTTTTATATCCGGGATGACACGTTCCTGAGGTGTGTTGTATGTTGGGTTTTCAGTGTGGGTCTTTTAGCATTGTCTATTTAATTTTATTTGAGCCTCATTTTGGGAAAACTGAGTTTAATGCACGTGGGTAGAGCCTGTGCAGATTGCGCAGGCTAATCTGGGAAACACTTTATGCATTTTGCCAGAAGGAGGCTCGTTTGGTGATGAGGGATTTACAAATAAATGGGAATTATGATTTTCTTTTGTCAGAAAGTGTTTTTATGTCAAGCTGTGAACGAAAACAGATAATTTTGTCTCAAATCTAGAAGATATTAGTTAAAACTGTTTATTATGGCGCGGATAATTATGTGAATAGCCAGGGGCTTATGATAACATTAATTATTCTTAGTCCAATGTAGAAACAGTGCATTCAAGAGTGCTGTCAAAGTATCTATCAAATTCAAAACCACCATGTCTTTCAATCATTATATCTGGTTAACCACAAAGGTTTCTAAACTATATAAAACCAATCTGTAACCCTTTCCAACTCAGAAGAAAAGTGAAGATGGCTATATGCATTCAGTATAAAAACCAGGACAGCCCGCGAGTATTTGCAGTCTGTTCAGGTTTTATGCTGTTTGCTACTCATGAATATCTTAGGATTGGAAATGACAACTTTAAAACTTGAATCTAGTATGAAAGGTTTTTAATTTAATTTGATGTTCTAATGGACTTCACAGGCATCAAAGTGTGTATCTGAGTGAGAATGGTTAATGGATATGAGCCGTGCTCTGAGAAAAGGGGGTTTAAATCATGTGCGTAAAGTGTCATCCCAGATAAGCCGGTGCAGTCCGCACAGGATAATCTGGTACAACACTTTCCGCTTAAACTGGATTTTGGTCAAGAAGAGTCTTCTTTCAAACGAAAAATACAATAAAAGCAGAAAGGGTCGTCCCTGATTAGCCTGTGCGGACTGCACAGGCTAATCTGGGACAACACTTTATGCACATGCATTAAAACCCCTTTTCTAAGAGCAAGCCTCATATGTTAATGATTCCTGATATGCATGTTTTTGTTGTTGATTGCAGTGGTGTCCCAAAAGGCTTCCTCGACGATTTTGTAGACAAGTCTGAGTCCAACGTATCAAACATGGCTCAGCTGAAGAATAGGATCCGGACCAGTGGGCTGGAAGTGTTTGACGGGTGAGAAAATGTGTCNACTGACTCTCATCAGCAACTCCATTTGGGGGGCATGCATGTTTTACAAACAGCCTTTGTTTTTTGTATTTTCTGTTTCAACACATTTTAAACAAATACATATACAATATGAACAAAAATCCTGTGAATAATACTGATTTTACAATGTTTGTGATTGTGCCTTTTCTGGTTTCCAGGTTTGACACAGACATCAGGCCAGAGCACACCAACAACATCTACATCACAGGCTTCAGTGACCAGATTCTTAGGTGGGACCAATACGGAATTATATAGCAATTTTATTTCCTTCTTTATAAAGTACCAGAAAACGTCACTTTCCTTATTAGAAAAAAACTACAAATTCGCAATTGCTGTCCAAAAAATTCCCATATGAAGGTTTCCATTTTTTTTTTTTTTTTTTTTTAAATAAAATGCAACATTTAATGAGTTTCCCTATGCAGCTCTATGGCTTGAATCTAAGTAAATATAATATTGACAACTTGACAACACTAAGATATCAATTTTAAAGTATTAGGGAGCAAAAAATATAATACACCAATTTCCCAATATGAAGACTTCAAGACAACCATTTTCCCAATGTCAGGATTTTTCACGCACATTTTTCCCATCGGGCTGGGACCGGTACTTTTCCGAATTGGGCAAACAAAATGGCTGGAATAGAACACTATGTGACAGATCATAGATAATGGTTCATCTTTTACGCATTTCAAGTTATGACATCATTATAAAGAACAATGTACAAATGTACCTATATTGTTTATCATCAATTCAGGATTTGCCGAAGAAAGATAGGGTGCTTGGGAAAATAGGCAGGTTTTCTCATGATTCAATATTTTAATTTCTTTGCAATCTAAGACTTGTCTCCCCTTCAGGTTCATAGCGGAGCGAGGTGATGGGGGACAACTCCGCCACGTTGAGATGATTGACGAGGCGTTCCAACTGAAGCCCCTCCCCTCGTTGCCTGGCGACAGGCCTGCCCCGCCCAGACTGGCCCCTGAACGTCTGCTGCAGCTCACATCACAGACACCCAGGTAGGCAACCTCCGTGCAGAGATTTGACTGGAACCAGCATAGCTGGATCAAATCCCTGCCGTCATGAACAACCACGCAGTGAAAGCCGAGCCACATGATACAATAATGGCATCTTACAGTATCAACGCATAGATAAGAATGTTTATACACCGAAGAAGAAAGTGCCAGAGAATTGTTTCCATTGTATAAAGCAAAAGAGTTTTTAGTCAAACCGGAAAAAAAGAATCATATTATAATGATATAAAATCTTTGCCGTTTTAACCAACCACGTCATGATAGCCAAGCCGCGTGGTACTACAAAG
The DNA here is from genome assembly GCA_007657795.1 of Dreissena rostriformis. NCBI lineage: Eukaryota > Metazoa > Mollusca > Bivalvia > Myida > Dreissenidae > Dreissena > Dreissena rostriformis. The sequence continues at coordinate 18,349 of VMBQ01007557.1, read as the reverse complement.
GCGTCTTGCAGTATCAACGGTTATTTTTAAATGTTTATTAATTTTACTTTTTTAATTTAGGTAATTAATTTTTTTATTATGAACATAAACTTATTCAATATTTTCTAAATGATACTACTTTTCATAATATAATACTTAAAAAAAAATCCTACCAAATCTGGTTGTATTTTCTTTTGATGGCAGAGATTGTATGTGAGAGCATGGAACGACAACTCTGTGTGAAAATTGCCAGGTACAGGCTGTCAGTCCACCAGCCACAGTAATAACTTAACAAATTTGGGCACTTAAAAATTATAAACAAAACTATTGTCCCCCCCCCCCAAAAAAAGATACTCAACAATATTAAAAAAATACAGTGTCCACAAATTTAGAGAAACACTGACAATATACCTAAAGAATTTGATGTTCCTATATTCCTGTGAATGTCACCTTTGAATAACCCTTTGCATGCTGGGAAATTTGTCGTCTGCTAAAATGTCGTCTGCTGAATTTCTAAAATTAGCATTTTCTTCGATTTTTTTTCTAAGACCACTATCAGAATAGCAAACAGTTTGGATCCTGATGAGATGCCACGTTCTGTGGCGTCTCCTCTGGATCCAAACTGTTTGCAAAGGCCTTCAAAATCCGGTTCCAGTGCTCAAAGGGATAATGTGCTTGAATATACAACACCGTTCAGTTTAAATTTGTTAAGGATACTTTTGCAATGAATGTAAAATAATTTGATTGTGTATGACTTTGTTTCACTGAAAGATATTCCAAGGCTGTATTTTGACCACGAATAGCATTTGATAGACTGTAGTAAGTATCTTTAATTTGCACCAAACATACTTTGCAAATTTTGATTTTATTTCATTTATATGAATATTACTAGGCAAGTGTTTCATACAGAGAACAATGGCAAGTGGTTAAATGTTTTTCTCTCCAAAGCAACAAATCTGTTTTCACACTAACCTTGCATTCAATTTATCACATAATTTTTAAATTCATTTCAACAGAAGAAAATTGCACTGATAAAAAATCAAATGACATGGTAAAAAATAATCGGGCTGCGCTCCCTGAAAAGGGGGTTTAATGCATGTGCGTAAAGTGTCGTCCCAGATAAGCCTGTGCAGTCCGCACAGGCTAATCAGGGACGACACTTTCCGCTTTTATGATTTTTTTTGTTTAAAGAAAGTCTACTCTTTTTAGAAAAAATCCAGTTAAGGGGGGAAAGTGTCGTCCCTGATTAGCCTGTGCGGACTGCACAGGCTAATCTGGGACGACACTTTACGCACATCCATTAAACCCCCTTTTCTTAGAGCACGGCTCAATCACAATGATATCATTATACTGTGCAATATAGATCTCTCTCATCAAGGTAATACCATAAAGGTGTCTTCTGACGAGGCATGACTGATTATGGTACTGGAAAATTATTATTTGTGGCACTTTAATGTTTGTTGATTTCTTGAATTGACCGATGCACAAATTTAACACAAGCACATTTAAAAATGAACAATATAAATTCCTTTTTTTTCAAAATCAGAAATAAATGAATTTAGGTGTCCATGAATGTCTTTTTGTTTAACCACAAAATTTCATGCAGGCGAATTTAATGATTTTACAGTATACAATCATTACCTTCTATTTTCTCCCTCCACATGAAGATGGCGGACAGCGCGGGTATTCATATCATCAACATTCCGAGACATGCATGGGGAGAGAGACCTGCTGACGAGATTCGTGTTCCCAGAGTTACGGGCCCTTGGCAAGCAGCGCTTCATCAACGTTCACGAGGTCGATCTGCGCTGGGGGGTGACGGAAGAGGAAACGAGAAGTGCAAAGTATGTCCAGATAAGTCCAGATACTACAAGCAGCATTCTGGGAAAACTAGGCTAAATGCATGTGCGTAAAGTGTCATCTCTGGCTAATCAGGGACGATGTTTTATGCATATGCATTAAGGCCAGTTTTCCCAGAACAAGGCTTGTATGTTAAAGTTGCTCTAGGGGTTAGACATTGTGGGGAGTAATTGGCCTGTGTATTGCGTCCTTTCTACATCTTCATCAATTTTAGCCTCTCTATGGGGAAATGAGGTTTGATTCATGTGCCTAAAGTGTTGATCCTGATTAGCCTGTGCAGTCCGCACAGGCAAATCAGGGATGACAACTGGATTTTGCTTAGATTTTACTTCTTTTAAACCGAAAATACTATAAAAGTGTAAAGTGTAATCCCTGTTTAGCCCGTGCGGACTGCACTGGCTAGTCTGGGATGACTTTTTAAGCACATGTATTAAGACCAGTTTTCCAAGAACTAGGATGGTATAGTCAGGGAATTTGTGTTTGTTTTTCATTTTTAGCTTGCCTAAGCAAAAGTTGCTTTAGGGGTGAGATTTTTGGGTGAGTAAATGTCCTGTGTATGGTGTCCTTTATCGATCTTCATCAATTCATTTTAAACAACCTCTGGGGGATTAAAGAGGAGGAAACACAGATTTGCCACTCATGTCTTGCTCGTTATATTGCAACAATGATCAATAATATATATATATATATATATCTTTTTATCCCCCCTTAAAAGATTGCTCATAGCAGTTGCACTGTTTGCCTGTGCTAGTGTATGGATGTCAGTGGGAAAATTCCTGTCCCAGCTACAAGTTTTTCATAAATGTATTCATCTTAAAATAACTGGGCATGAATGCTAACTATGATAAGACAATGTGCGTTATGAAACACCGGTCACCCTACTTCAACGGCTTGAAAAATCATGTTTCAGCCATACTTTTATCATACGTTGATGGATTTATAAAATTACTCAAGCACAAATGTTAACCATCATTATACAAGTTGTCATGTTGAACACTGGTTTCTATAACTAAAAGGTCAAGGTCACACTTAGATGTGAAAGATCAAATTTGAAAACTCTTTTGAAAAATCTTATCCATTACTTTGCATTTACTGATAGATTTAAAAATATGTAGGCACAAAAGTTAATCATTATAAGACAACTTGTCACGTCTTATACCCATCTCCCTACCGCAAATGTCTAGGTCACATTTAGAGGCCAAAGGTCAAACTCAAAAACAAAAGTGTAAGATTGGTCATCTGTGTGCTATCGACTCATGTATGGTTATCAATTCAATATAACACTTTGTTTTAATTGGATACACAAGGTAATGTATGTATTTAGCTTCGCTATGTGAAAAGGGGGTTTAATGCATGTGTGTAAAGTGTCGTCCCAGATTAGCCTGTGCAGTCCGCACAGGCTAATCAGGGACCACACTTTCCTCCTAAACTCGATTTTCCTCTAGAAGATTCTTCCTTCAAACAAAAATACAATAAAAACGTAAAGTGTTGTCCCTTATTAGCCTGTGCGGACTGCACAGGCTAATCAGGGACGACACTTTACGCAAATGCATTAAAAAAACTCTTTTCACAGACTGACGCTCATTTTAATTCCCTTTACAGGACATTAGAACTCTGCCTGAGGGAGATCCAGAGGTGTCAGTTCTTCCTGGGTATCCTTGGTTACAGGTATGGCTACACCTTTCAAATGTCAACCTATAACTTGTACTTAACAAATGAAACCTTTATAGGCTGCCCCTTTCAAATGTCAACCTCTTGCTTGTACTCAACAAATGAAACTCTATAATTGGTACTTGTCTTTTTTGCCATACTGTTATTACTGCTTAATAAATCCAACTATGTTCGTCCGACAATATGCAACTGTTCGTATATCAAGGGAGAAGTACTATATAAGACATTATCATTCGTTCCTATGCAATTCCACCATGTGCAAATCATAAAGATTGTAGATTGTACAAAATTCTATGTTTCAAAAATGTTTATTTGTTTGAAATAAATATAAGCCTCGTTCGGTGAACAGGGTTTTTAATGCATGTGCATAAATTGGCTAATCAGGCTAATTAAAGACGACACTTACCACCTTAGCTGGCTTTTTGCTAAGAAAAGACTTTCTTTGAACGAAAAATATCATAAAAGCGTTAAGTGCTTGATTAGCCTGTGCGGACTGCATGTGCTAATCTGGGATGACACTTTACGCCCATGTATTAACCCTTTGAGCGCTGGAACCGGATTTTGAAGACTTTTGCAAACAGTTTGGATCCAGATGAGACGCCACAGAACGTGGCGTCTCATCAGGATCCAAACTGTTTGCTATTCTGATAGTATTCTTTGAAAAAAAAATAAAAAAAAATGCTGATTTTAAACATTCAGCAGACAACATTTTAGCAGATGACAAATTTCCCAGCATGCAAAGGGTTAAACCCCCTTTCCACAGAGCGAGACTCATATGTTTAAACTAACAGGTATGGTTGGGTACCGGACCAGTACGTTGTACCAGACACAGACGAGTTTGCCTGGGTGCGGGAATACCCGCCCGGGCGGTCCGTGACCGAGCTGGAGATGCAGGCTGGGGCTCTGGGGTTGCTTCCAGGACAGGACCTGACGGCCCGTGCGTTCTTTTATATCCGGGATGACACGTTCCTGAGGTGTGTTGTATGTTGGGTTTTCAGTGTGGGTCTTTTAGCATTGTCTATTTAATTTTATTTGAGCCTCATTTTGGGAAAACTGAGTTTAATGCACGTGGGTAGAGCCTGTGCAGATTGCGCAGGCTAATCTGGGAAACACTTTATGCATTTTGCCAGAAGGAGGCTCGTTTGGTGATGAGGGATTTACAAATAAATGGGAATTATGATTTTCTTTTGTCAGAAAGTGTTTTTATGTCAAGCTGTGAACGAAAACAGATAATTTTGTCTCAAATCTAGAAGATATTAGTTAAAACTGTTTATTATGGCGCGGATAATTATGTGAATAGCCAGGGGCTTATGATAACATTAATAATTCTTAGTCCAATGTAGAAACAGTGCATTCAAGAGTGCTGTCAAAGTATCTATCAAATTCAAAACCGCCATGTCTTTCAATCATTATATCTGGTTAACCACAAAGGTTTCTAAACTATATAAAACCAATCTGTAACCCTTTCCAACTCAGAAGAAAAGTGAAGATGGCTATATGCATTCAGTATAAAAACCAGGACAGCCCGCGAGTATTTGCAGTCTGTTCAGGTTTTATGCTGTTTGCTACTCATGAATATTTAAGGATTGGAAATGACAACTTTAAAACTTGAATCTAGTATGAAAGGTTTTTAATTTCATTTGATGTTCTAATGGACTTCACGGGCATCGAAGTGCGTATCTGAGTGAGAGTGGTTAATGGATATGAGCCGTGCTCTGAGAAAAGGGGGTTTAAATCACGTTCGTGAAGTGTCATCCCAGATTAGCCTGTGCAGTCCGCACAGGCTAATCCGGTACAACACTTTCCGCTAAAACTGGATTTTGGTCAAGAAGAGTCTTCCTTCAAACGAAAAATACAATAAAAGCAGAAAGGGTCGTCCCTGATTAGCCTGTGCAGACTGCACAGGCTAATCTGGGACAACACTTTATGCACATGCATTAAAACCCCTTTTCTAAGAGCAAGCCTCATATGTTAATGATTCCTGATATGCATGTTGTTGTTGTTGTTGTTGATTGCAGTGGTGTCCCAAAAGGCTTCCTTGATGATTTTGTAGACAAGTCTGAGTCCAACGTATCAAACATGGCTCAGCTGAAGAATAGGATCCGGACCAGTGGGCTGGAAGTGTTTGACGGGTGAGAAAATGTGTCGTGTTCTGAGAAAACTGGGAAAAATGCTTGTGCGTAAATTGTCATCCCAGATTAGCCTGTGCAGTCGACACAGGCTAATCAGGGACGACAATTTCCGCGTTTATGACATTTTTTCGTTTAAATGAAGTCTTTTTTAAGCAAAAAATCCAATTAAGGCGGACATTGTCGTCCCTGATTAGCCTGTGCGGACTGCACAGGCTAATCTGGGATGACAATTTACGCACAAGCATTATGCCCAGTTTTCTCAGAACAAGACACAAATATCCTGTTGAAGGCCTGCAATTTTATGAGCCTCGCTCTATGAAAACTGGGCTTAATGCATGTGTGTTAAGTATTATCCCAGATTAGCCAGTGCTGTCTGCACAGGCTATTTAGGGATGACACATTACACCTTTACTTGATTTTTGTTTAGAAGAGACTTCCTCTAAATATTTATTTCCATAAAAGCAAAGAGTCAAACTTGATTAGCCTCTGTGCACAGGCTAATCTGCGATGACACTTTACCAATATGCATTAAGCCCAGTTTTCTCAGAAGGCTCATAAGCTCCTGGAATGTAGTAAAATAATTTTGCAAATCAAATTGCCATTAAATGTGAAATAAAAAACAACAACAAAGTTTAGCTTGTTTGACAGATCCTGATATATCCGAGTTTATAATTATGCTTATAATTAAAACAATACAATGTTAAAACATAAAAATGCTTGGCCCAACTATCTTAACTGAAACTTGAATCCTATATATTTATATTTAATGTATGTATTCTGTTTTTCTCTGTATTTTCATACGCATTTTGTACATAAAATGGCAACTGAAAAGAAACTTATATTTCTATCATTGTCTTTGATCATATAAGATATGCTGTTGCTCTTATTGCCAACTTTAAAGTTGTTTGTCTTTTGTGTTTTTGTTTCCTGTTTGGAAATAGAACCTCTTTAGAAATTCTCATCTTAAACATTTGTGCAGCATTCTGGGAAAACAGGGCTTAATGCATGTGAGGAAAAGTTTGTACCTGATAAGCTGTGCGGACTGCACATGCTAATCTGGGACACCACTTAACGCATATGCATTAAGCACCGCTTTTCATAGCGAAGCTTATTTAGATGTGGGAGGGAATGTACACATTAATCTTGTTGTCATGATCAATTTTATACGTGACCATTTATAAAATTGAAATATGTGTCGCGTTCTGAGAAAACTGGGCATAATGCTTGTGTGTTAATTGTCATCCCAGATTAGCCTGTGCAGTCTGCACAGGCTAATCGGGGACGACAATTTCCGCTTTTATTGAATTTTTCATTTAAATGATGTCTCTTCTTAGCGAAAATCCAGTTTAGGCGGAAAGTGTCATCCCGGATTAGCCTGTGCGGACTGCACAGGCTAATCTGGGATGACAATTTACGCACAAGCATTATGCCCAGTTTTCTGAGAACATGACTCGTATCTCAATTCTTGCCATTGTAATGGGTCATTATATTCTAACCCATGATGCTTATAGAAACAGGCCCGTATTCACCATAGAAACAGGCCCGTATTCACCAATGGATTCTCAAACTTTTATCTACAAATAAGGAATATTCTTTACACTGTTAAGTTCTATTATAACTTGGAAGTAAAGTCTAGCATGACAGATAACACCTCTAATGACATCATTATCATTTAGAGCAATTTGTTAGTGACATATGCACCATTTCCAGCCCGTATATTTTCAAACTCTGATTTTTTTGTGTGTGGTTCCAACTCTATTTTTAGCTCACCTGAGCACATGGTGAGCTTTTGTGATCGCCTTTTGTCCGTTGAGAACACGTGGACAAATGATATGTTGGACGAGTTCGAAAATGGTTCACTATAGAAGTCACATTTATTGTCCAATCTTCATGAAACTTAGTCAGAACATTAGTTCTCATGATTTCTTGAATGAGTTAGAAAATGGTTTCTGTTGGTTGAAAAACATGGCCACCAGGGGGCGGGGCAGTTTTCCTTTTACGGCTTTTGTAAAAACTGGTTAACACTCTAGAAGTCACATTTATTGTCCAATCTGTATGAAACTGAGTCTGAACATGTGTCCCAATGATATCTTGGCCAAGTTCAAAAATGGTTCCAGTTGGTTGAAAGACATGGCCACCAGGGTGCGGGGCAGTTTTCCTTATATTGCCATAGTAAAACCTTTTTACTAATATATAGCTTTGTCCCAACCAGTAACAAATGTCTATTTCAAACAACATACACACACACACACACAAAACTACTTATGATGCATACATTTATATATCTGCCGAAACAACAAACCCTTTCTTTCCATAAATAACTTAAACAACCCTTACTTAACATTAATACTACTCAGGAGAGTGACCAGGGCCACCATGGCCCCCTTGTTTATTCTTGAGTATTCAGGCCCAGATTTTTACACGATTCTTTTAACTTATTCCGTATCTCAATATTTCAGTTACCCATGTTACTGGGGTGGGTTAGTGGAAGGTAAGCCCATGGTATCGGGGCTTGACCAGTTTGGAGCCCGGGCTCTCAATAACCTTTGGCTGGGCATACAGCAGCAGTACCCGGATGAGGTAAAGACGGAATAGACATGATCAAAATTGTTAGTTACCTATGCCAATCAATAAATTTAATGATATGAGGTAACTACGGACCTGAACACAATTGTCAGTTATCTGTGCCAATCAATGCATTTGAGTCTATCTCTAGGAAAACAGGGTTAACCCTTTGCATGCTGGGAAATTTGTCGTCTGCTAAAATGTTGTCTGCTAAATTTCTAAAATTAGCATTTTATTTGATTTTTTTTTCAAAGAATACTATCAGAATAGCAAACAGTTTGGATCCTGATGAGACGCCACGTTCTGTGGCGTCTCATCTGGATCCAAACTGTTTGCAAAGGCCTTCAAAATCCGGTTCCAGCGCTCAAAGGGTTAAATGCATGTGTGTAAACTGCCATCCCAGATTAGATTGTGCAGCTGCCCTGACTTATCAGGGACAACACTTTCCGCTTGTATGACATTTTTAGTTAAAAGCTAGTCTCTTCAAAAAAAGAATCAGTCTAGGCCGAAAGTGTTGTCCCTGATTAACCTGTGTGTACTCCACAGGCTAATCTGGGATGACATTTTACGCACATGCATTAAGCCCATTTTTCCTAGGTTGCGGCTAATTTTATTTTGTGCTAGGTCCTTGAAATTAAAATTCAAGTTGAAACACATGGTTACATGTTTTTTTCGCACCTGCATTAAGCCCATTTTCCCAAGTACGAGACTCAATTTATCTCTTCCTGTAGGCTGGTACGTTGGATGAGCACACCCACTGCACAAGCCTTCACGAGAGTTACGTTCAACAACAGAGGGCGCTGTTTGTTGGACGCACAAAGCTTCTTAAGGAGTGCCTCAAACATCTGTCAGAGATGAAGTCCGGGGTTGTGTGCCTCGCTGGGAAACCAGGCTCTGGGAAATCAGCTCTCATGGTGAGTGTACCTTTCTAATCCCATAAAAAAATTAATTATGGTGCTCTTAATGTATCTAGACCGCTGCCAGTTACTGCATTGTGCATTTTTATGCCCCAGCCAATTGTGTCTTGTCTCTCCCCTGCAGGCCTGTCTGATACATGAGTTCTCTCCCCTGCATGCCAGTCTGATACACGAGTTCTCTCCCCTGCAGGCCTGTCTGATACATGAGTTCTCTCCTCTGCAGGCCAATCTGATACATGAGTTCTCTCCCCTGCAGGCCTGTCTGATACATGAGTTCTCTCCCCTACAGGCAAGTTTAATACCTGAGTTCTCTCCCCTGCAGGCCAGTCTTATACATGGGTTCTCTCCCCTGCAGGCCTGTCTGATACATGAGTTCTCTCCCCTGAAGGCCTTTCTGATACATGAGTTCTCTCCCCTTCAGGCCAATTTTATACATGAGTGATCTCCCCTACAGGCCACTATGATACACTCCCCTACAGGCCACTATGATACATGAGTTCTCTCCCCTGCAGGCCAATCTAATACATGAGTTCTCTCCCCTGCATGCCACTATGATACATGAGTTTTCTCCCCTGCAGGCCACTATGATACATGAGTTTTCTCCCCTGCAGGCCAGTCTGATACATTAGTTCTCTCCCCTGCAGGCCAGTCTGATACATGAGTACCAGGCTCTCAAGACGTGTGACAGCGGCCTCACCATTCTCACGCACTTTGTGGGGGCTGCACCTGGTTCCACCAACATCCTGGCAACACTGCGCAGGCTCTGCCATGAACTGAACTCACGCTTTGCCCTGCAGAAAGAAGTACCAGAAGACTTTAAGTAAGCAGGGAGCTTTTAATTAAGCCTTGCTGTTGGCAAATTGGGCTTAATGCATTTAAGCCTGTATGGTCATTTTATTTTATTTTTTGTTTAAAGGACGTGTTTTTAGTGAAAATCCAGTTTAGGTGGAAAGTTTTGTCCCTGATTAGCCTGTGTGGACTGCACAGGGTAATCTGGGACGACAATTAACACAAATGCATTAAGCCCGGTTTTCCCAGAATGCGTTTCATATATTTTTTGGTATAAGTATATTTTTGAAAATAAATTGCCTATAGAAATTAATCCTAAGGGAATATATCTAATATACTTTCTAAGTCAGCAGAGCCATATCCAAGGTGACACATTTTGTATTTTTCTATTTCAAGGAAGTGTCTCTTAATACATAGAGTACATAAAGTACATTAGTTCATAGATTATATTGGAAAATTGAGTGAATTGTGACATTTAAAATATAAGTACATAATGTACATAAGTACATTTAGCAAGGATTTGAAACAACATGTCTTACATTTATTTTAAACCCAAATTAAAATTAGTAAATCATAAGAAGTAGCATGACTTGTTTTGTATCCCCCAGGAATATTGTGCCAAGGTTTGAGGAGATGTTGACAGAGGGTGCCACCTACAGTGGTTCCCCTCTTGTGCTGTTCCTGGATGGCTTTGATGGAATGGACCNTACATTTGTAATACCATTTATTCCAATGGCCGTTAATGTTTGGATAAATCATGTTATGTAAATGTACTGTGAAACCTTTAAAGGGCATTGTTATTGTTAACTAATTGGTCGGCAACATGATTTGCCAAAGTTTGATAATCATGTTGCCTCTAAATAAATTTCATTTGTCGGCGCTTTACAGGATTTTAGATGACCTGGCCGTTAAAGTAATGAGCAAGCGGGCCATGGTAATTAACTCACTAACTTTAAAGATAATAATGGCTACAGCTACTAATTTGTGGCGTGTTCTGAGAAAACTGGGCAAAATGCTTGTGCGTCAATTGTCATCCCAGATTAGCCTGTGCAGTCCGCACAGGCTAATCAGGGACGACAGTTTCCGCTTTTATGGAATATTTCGTTTAAATGATGTCTCTTCTTAGCGAAAATCCAGTTTAGGCGGAAAGTGTCGTCCCNCTACGTTTTCTTTGTGTAAATAAAAAACAACTTGTGTACTAAGGTTTTTGTTTGTATTTATTTAAAAGTACGAATGAGGAATCTAATTGATATATTAGAAAAGTTCTATCAAAGTTTTGACATCGTCGTTGTTCTGGAATTCGTACAAATAAAAATGCGAAAACAAAAGAAAAATTATTATCTAAGGGAAGTAACCCAAAATGCTATTGAAATAAATCAGAATTAAGGTAATATGTTTACTGGCAACATGTGAAATAAATAAATGTTATGAAAATAAAATGTATTAAGCGAATATAAAGAGAAACATAATCATGTATCAATCTCAAAAAAATGATAACTCCATCTCCTTTTACAAAGATGCATATACAAAACGATTAAAAGTGGTATCAGGAACAGTACTTTACTTCGGACAGGCGTAAGTTCGGACATTTTCATCTTAGTACTTTACTTCGGACGGGCGTAAGTTCGGACATTTTCATCTTATGTCTACAATCGAATATTCGAATATATTCGAATAAGGGCAAACAAATATTCGAATATCATTTTAGTATTCGAATCCCATCCCTAGTTGAAACACATGGTTACATGTTTTTTTCACACATGCATTAAGCCCATTTTGCCAAGTACGAGACTCAATTTATCTCTTCCTGTAGGCTGGTACGTTGGATGAGCACACCCACTGCACAAGCCTTCACGAGAGTTACGTTCAACAACAGAGGGCGCTGTTTGTTGGACGCACAAAGCTTCTTAAGGAGTGCCTCAAACATCTGTCAGAGATGAAGTCCGGGGTTGTGTGCCTCGCTGGGAAACCAGGCTCTGGGAAATCAGCTCTCATGGTGAGTGTACCTTTCTAATCCCATAAAAAAATTAATTATGGTGCTCTTAATGTATCTAGACCGCTGCCAGTTACTGCATTGTGCATTTTTATGCCCCAGCCAATTGTGTCTTGTCTCTCCCCTGCAGGCCTGTCTGATACATGAGTTCTCTCCCCTGCATGCCAGTCTGATACACGAGTTCTCTCCCCTGCAGGCCTGTCTGATACATGAGTTCTCTCCTCTGCAGGCCAATCTGATACATGAGTTCTCTCCCCTGCAGGCCTGTCTGATACATGAGTTCTCTCCCCTACAGGCAAGTTTAATACCTGAGTTCTCTCCCCTGCAGGCCAGTCTTATACATGGGTTCTCTCCCCTGCAGGCCTGTCTGATACATGAGTTCTCTCCCCTGAAGGCCTTTCTGATACATGAGTTCTCTCCCCTTCAGGCCAATTTTATACATGAGTGATCTCCCCTACAGGCCACTATGATACACTCCCCTACAGGCCACTATGATACATGAGTTCTCTCCCCTGCAGGCCAATCTAATACATGAGTTCTCTCCCCTGCAGGCCACTGTGATACATGAGTTTTCTCCCCTGCAGGCCACTATGATACATGAGTTTTCTCCCCTGCAGGCCAGTCTGATACATTAGTTCTCTCCCCTGCAGGCCAGTCTGATACATGAGTACCAGGCTCTCAAGACGTGTGACAGCGGCCTCACCATTCTCACGCACTTTGTGGGGGCTGCACCTGGTTCCACCAACATCCTGGCAACACTGCGCAGGCTCTGCCATGAACTGAACTCACGCTTTGCCCTGCAGAAAGAAGTACCAGAAGACTTTAAGTAAGCAGGGAGCTTTTAATTAAGCCTTGCTGTTGGCAAATTGGGCTTAATGCATTTAAGCCTGTATGGTCATTTTATTTTATTTTTTGTTTAAAGGACGTGTTTTTAGTGAAAATCCAGTTTAGGTGGAAAGTTTTGTCCCTGATTAGCCTGTGTGGACTGCACAGGGTAATCTGGGACGACAATTAACACAAATGCATTAAGCCCGGTTTTCCCAGAATGCGTTTCATATATTTTTTGGTATAAGTATATTTTTGAAAATAAATTGCCTATAGAAATTAATCCTAAGGGAATATATCTAATATACTTTCTAAGTCAGCAGAGCCATATCCAAGGTGACACATTTTGTATTTTTCTATTTCAAGGAAGTGTCTCTTAATACATAGAGTACATAAAGTACATTAGTTCATAGATTATATTGGAAAATTGAGTGAATTGTGACATTTAAAATATAAGTACATAATGTACATAAGTACATTTAGCAAGGATTTGAAACAACATGTCTTACATTTATTTTAAACCCAAATTAAAATTAGTAAATCATAAGAAGTAGCATGACTTGTTTTGTATCCCCCAGGAATATTGTGCCAAGGTTTGAGGAGATGTTGACAGAGGGTGCCACCTACAGTGGTTCCCCTCTTGTGCTGTTCCTGGATGGCTTTGATGGAATGGACCCTGCACACCTGCCTCATAATCTTGACTGGCTGCCAGAAACCAGTATCAAGGTAACACTGCACTGTTTTTTTGTCTAGTCCAGTTTTGCAAAGTTTGATCTAACAATCTCACTCGTAAAGTGTGTGTGTGTGTGTGTGTGTGTGTGTGTGTGTGTGTGTGTGCGTGCGTGCGTGCGTGTGTGAGCTTTTCCGGACTGTAACTTTGTATTGGTAAATTACTTACCACAAATGTTCACCATCCATTTTCCCTACGTTGAAGGTCAAGGTCTTACTGAGAGGTCAAAGGTCAATTTTTGCCAAAAAACTGTTTTTCTGAACATTATCTTTGTCCTTGATCATGAAATTTTATGATAAATTACCTCCAATTACCACCATGAAGAAACAACATGTGGTGTTTAACATCATTCTTCGTACTTCAAAGGTTAAGATCTTACTTAAGGATCAACACTATATTAACACTATCACACTTTTATCTTCACCTCACTTTCATGCTTTGAAGTCTCCCTTTCAATGCTTTTTCAACCTTTTATTCTTGCACTGACATGCGCACCTGCCAATAATACCCGCATGGGCGTTCCGGCAGTATTGAAAGATAGATAAGATAGATAGATCAAAGGTTGAAACTGGCCATAAAAACAGCTTGCCCATACGGTTACTTAATAATTTAACATGCAGATGTTAAATAATTTCTTACAAATGTTCACCACATTAAGTCTGTCTGTCATGTGTAACAACCATCTCCCTACCGAAAGGTCAAGATCACACTTAAAGGTTGAATGTTGAATTTTACCATAAACAGCTTGTCTGGACTGTAACTTCATCATTTATCATGCCATAAATTACCACAAATGTTAACCATGCAGAGAAGATGTGTCACTCCATGGACGAAGGTCAAGGTCACACTAAAGGTCAGACATGTGCATGATGATGCAGTGTGTTATATATCTACAGCAGGCATATAGTTTTAATTGGTTAATTTAAAGACTCAATGTCTGAAATTAGTCTAAAATTTTATTATCACCATCACATGGTCTGTACTGTCATCAGGGATTATGCTTGAAACCAGTCAAATCTGGAGGCTGAGGTTTGCCTTTACTGCTGGCCAGAAACCAGTCTGAGGTTACTCTTCACTGACTGTTGAAACTGATTGATTTTGTTATTGGAAGTCGGAAACCAGCCTGAAGGGTACAATGTACTGATTGTTTTCGACAGTGACCTCTTTAACAAATAAAGTGTAGAATGTCAAGCTATAAGAAATTGTACACACATGCAATGGTCTTATTAAAAAATAATGATTTTCAAAACATTATGAAGGAAGACAACCACAACATCTCAATATTAGGGAGTTAGACAGAAATAATAAGCAAACTTATGAAGTAAATACAAATATAAATAAGAATATGAAAAGCAATTTAAATCCATTTTAAATTTCTGATCACAGCAAGTATGAATAATGTTCTAATATCATATTATTTTTTTTCCTCAAAATATTGTCATAATGATGACCTTTGTATTGTGTTTTTCTCTCAGAATGTTGTCATAGTAATGACCTGTCTTTTTCTTCCTAAGAATGTTGTCATAGTGATGACAGGTCATTGTTTATTTCATCAGAATGTTGTCATAGTGATGACCTGTTTTTCTCTCAGAATGTTGTCATAGGGATGACCTGTATTTTTTTTCTCTCTCAGAATGTTGTCATAGGTATGACCTGTCATTGTTTATTTCCTCAGAATGTTGTCATAATGATGACCTTTTTCCTCAGAATATTGTCATAGTGATGACCTGTCATTGTTTATTTCATCAGAATGTTGTCATTGTGATGACCTGTCATTGTTAATTTCATCAGAATGTTGTCATAGTGATGACCTGTCATTGTTACTTTAATCAGAATGTTGTCATTGTGGTGATCTTTCATTGTTTGTGCCTCAGAATGTTGTCATTATGATGATCTTTCATTGTTTGTTCCTCAGAATGTTGTCATAGTGATGACCTGTCAGACAGAGGGCAAGGTGCACAAGTCGTTACGGAAACGCAACCCGAGGGAGCTGGCAGTGGAGGCCCTGGACATGTGGGACAAGTCAGAGGTCGTGAGACGTCACCTGGCAACGCACCGTAAGGCCCTGGATGAATCACCCTTCAATAATCAGGTAACACAGACTCACTGTATAATCATTAATATTTGTTGGCATGACATTTTGTGGTTTAAAAAAATGTCTTTTTTGTGGACACGTTAATTCTTGGATTTGAGAAAAAAAAGAGGAAATTTGGTTGGTTAATTTCCAATGTGTATATGTTTAATTTGTGGATTGGTAAATCCACTAAATCAACGAAAATTATTATCCAATGAATAATAATGATTTTAAAGTATTTAACCCTTGGTAGTGAAATATAGGGAAAAAATGTGTAGTGACATTAATCCTTATATCACTCACTGTGCTTAAATAAGTAAGCCTTACTCTGGAAAAACCCAACGTTATTAATTTGTGTAAAGTGTCCTTTCAGATTAGCCTGTGCAATTCACACAGACAATTCAGGGACGACACTTTCTTCTTTTAATGTATGTTTTGTTTAAAAGAAGTCTCTTTAGCCAAAATGTACTTTAAGCGGAAAGTGTCATCCCTGATAAGCCTCTGCTGACTGCACAGGCTAATCTGGGATGACACTTTACGCACATGCATTAAGCCCCATTTCCCAGAGTGAGGCTCAATTGAATGAATAAATTTCAGATGAAGCTGCTGGTTTCTAAGAAGGAGGCCAATGTGCCGCTGTATCTGAGTCTGGCCTGTGAGGAACTCAGAGTCTATGGACTATTTGATAAGGTAACAGGAATTCAGAGTCTATGGACTATGTGATAAGGTAACAGGAACTCAGAGTCTATGGACTATTTGATAAGGTAACAGGACCTCAAAGTCTATGGACTATTTGATAAGGTAGAACACAGAGTCTATGGACTATTTGATAAGGTAAGAACTCAGAGTCTATGGACTATTTGATAAGGTATGAACTCAGAGTCTATGGACTACATGTGTATTTAATAAGGTAGGAACTCAGAGTCTATGGACTGTTTGATAAGGTATGAACTCAGAGTCTATGGACTATTTGATGAGGTAGGAACTCATAGTCTATGGACTTTTTGATAAGGTAGGAACTCAGAGTCTATCGACTCTTTGATTAGGTAGGAACTCAGAGTCTATGAACTATTTGATAATGCAGGAACTCAGAGTCTATGGACTATTTGATAAGGTATGAACTCAGAGTCTATGGACTATTTGATAATGTAGGAACTCAGAGTCTATGGACTACATGTGTATTTAATAAGGTAGGAACTCAGAGTCTATGGACTACATGTGTATTTGATAAGGTAGGAACTCAGAGTTTATGGACTTTTTGATAAGGTATGAACTCAGAGTCTATGGACTATTTGATGAGGTAGGAACTCAGAGTCTATGGACTTTTGATAAGGTATCAGAACTCAGGCCTTGAAACACAGCAAAATTAATTCAAATCATATCATAATTGAATAACCAAATTGAACAAGAAGTAATGTTAATCAAATAGATAAATTGATCATACATACAATTTCATNACCTCACTTTCATGCTTTGAAGTCTCCCTTTCAATGCTTTTAAACCTTTTATTCTTGCACTGACATGTGCACCTGCCAATAATACCCGCGAGGGGGATCCGGCAGTATTGAAAGATAGATAAGATTGATAGATCAAAGGTTGAATCTGGCCATAAAACAGCTTGCCCATACAGTTACTTAATAATTTAACATGCAGATGTCAAATAATTTATTACAAATGTTCACCGCGTTAAGTCTGTCTGTCATGTGTTACAACCATCTCCCTACCGAAAGGTCAAGATCACACTTAAAGGTTGAATCTTGAATTTTACCATAAACAGCTTGTCTGGACTGTAACTTCATCATTTATCATGCCATAAATTACCTCAAATGTTAACCATGCGGAGAAGATGTGTCACTCCATGGACGAAGGTCAAGGTCACACTAAAGGTCAGACATGTGCATGATGCAGTGTGTTATATATCTACAGCAGGCATATAGTTTTAATTGGTTAATTTAAAGACTCAATGTCTGAAATTAGTCTCAAATTTGATAATCACCATCACATGGTCTGTACTGTCATCAGGGATTATGCTTGAAACCAGTCAAATCTGGAGGCTGAGGTTTGCCTTTACTGCTGGCAAGAAACCAGTCTGAGGTTACTCTTCACTGACTGTTGAAATTGATTGATTTTGTTATTGGAAGTCGGAAACCAGTCTGAAGGGTACACTGTACTGATTGTTTTAGACAGTGACCTCTTTCACAAATAAAGTGTAGAATGTCAAACTATTTATCTGATAAAGAAATTGTACACACATGCAATGGTCTCAATATTAGTGAGTAAGACAGAAATAATAAGCAAACTAATGAAGTAAATACAAATATAAATAAGAATATGAAAAGTAATTTAAATCCATTTAAAATTTCTGTTCACAGCAAGTATGAATGACGTTCTAATATCATATCGTTTTTTTTCCTCAGAATATTGTCATAGTGATGACCTGTTTTTTCCTCAAAATATTGACATAATGATGACCTTTGTATTGTGTTTTTCTCTCAGAATGTTGTCATAGTGATGACAGGTCATTGTTTATTTCATCAGAATATTGTCATAGTGATGACCTGTTTTGTCCTCAGAATGTTGTCATAGCCATCACCTGTTTTGTCCTCAGAATGTTGTCATAGTGATGACCTGTTTTTTCCTCAGAATGTTGTCATAGTGATGACCTGTTTTGTCCTCAGAATGTTGTCATAGTGATGACCTGTTTTCTCCTCAGAAAGTTTTCATAGTGATGACCTGTTTTTCTCTCAGAATGTTGTCATAGGTATGACCTGTCATTGTTTATTTCCTCAGAATGTTGTCATAATGATGACCTTT
>VMBQ01007556.1:0-45610 GCA_007657795.1 Dreissena rostriformis | reverse complement strand
TCGGTATTCTACACACATATTTTCAACAATAAGTGCACACAAATTCGAGATATATTTATTAGTAACAGGCAGTAGATATATGTTTAGATATGCGCCACTAAACCATTTGTTTGCTTTCATAGAAAATAGTGTGCTACATTATCGCGGGTTATAAAAATATTTATCTTAGTTTGAAACCTATTTTTTTTAGCTATGTTTTATTGTCTGTATTACCACCACCACTAGTGCAAGTATACTACGCTTCACATATTTACGTACGTACAGACCGATACAAAGAGGGCAATCGAGTAAACCAGATTTCAATTATGCTGGATACTTGATAATAATTTTATTGTACATTTTTTTTTAAAGCTATGTGTCTAAAACGCATTCCTAAACTGAGCAAAACAAAACATCCCATCAGGTCTTCCACAAGTATTAACTAATTAAGTGAAACACTGCAGAACGGTCTACTAGAATTATGTGTTATATGGCGTAACGGTTCGGATATCCCTAATATTCTGTACATATTGTTAATATCACGCAGAAACACACTTTCTGTTTTTTTGAAGTTTACAATGTACATGGTGTATATAGGTGCACAGTTGGTTTATAATAATTTGCAACATGAAATGCATTTTATAAGCACATGCAAAGTTTCATAAATAGGATACATTCTTACTATTTTAAAATTTGATTCCTATAAACTGATTTCCCGATGCAATTTCGCACGATAATTTTTTTCGAAATTCGAATTACAAACAAAATGTTTGTTGACGTCAACATTCACAAAATGTTAAGAGATATTTGTTTAAACATAAGCTTTAAATAATTATCTGATATTTGATGGAGGTTACACGAGGATTTTCATTGTATCATATCATTAAAAGCATGTATTGTACAATTCTGACCGACTTTGGTCAATGAATGTATTAATTTAAATTAATCTAAAAATAGCGCTCTGTAACGTTGTACTTATCATTACGTTTGCATCAACACGCATTCATATAATCGTCATCCCTCCTCCCGAGCTGTTCAATGAATGGGCTATGTATCATTTATATACTTACAGTTCATATTAATTTATGGTGGAATTTTAGTTGTATTTAAAAAAAAAATACAATTTCACCTCAACATCAACTTCACCAGTACATGGAATATTGTGTTATGTCATCAAACATTTTTTTATATCTTTGAATGTATTTAAATTGTCTTGCTATTTATTGTTCTACATTATAAGCTTAGACACATGCCATCAAACATTTATTTATATCTTTGAATGTATTTAAATTGTCTTGCTATTTATTGTTCTACATTATTAACTTAGACACATGTAACAATGGTTTGCGAAAGTATATAATTATAAAGTAAGTAATTACATTTCGTTAAAATCTGTGATGTTGCTGCTGAATGCTGTAGACAGCGGTTGCAGGTCTGCGCAAAGTGTAAATGCCCGTACAAACGTGGTGTGAATCATATCGTAAAGAGTATGTGCCGTTATCATTCATATCTGGAATGAACATATTTAAATGCAAGTTCAGTTAGCATACATCCGTTTTTAAAAGAGATAATGCGTACCTGCGTAAATACCCACACACGATTATTAAAATAACATCTTCTCGTGGTGTTAAATTACTTAAAGAAAAATAAATAATGATCTGTAATTTGCGTACATGTTTTTAATTATATGTGCACACATATTCAAGATGAATTAAGTGACTACAAAACAGTGCATACATGTTCCGAAATGCGCCACCTGAATATGCAGTTGATTTGCTGCATTGTTACAAAACAGTTTTATTCTTTCAATCAAACAACGACGCTACTTTATTATAGGTTATCATAATATTACTCTTTGTTTGAAACCTATTTTATTACAGCAATTTTGTATTGTCCGTTAGTCCACCAACACTAATCTAGAAGAGAGTGTACTTCTAGTGCGTTACGAACATTTCTAAAGTGCACTAATACATGCATATCATGGAAAATATTTAGAACACCAGGTCGTTACCTGTTTTGGCTCTTGAGTCTGATGCTATTTATTCTCAACGGGAGTCTTATGCTTAGAGATATAAATAATTCCAATCGCTTTGCCTAGATTATTTTGAACGGAATACGTAATAGTAGTATAATCATAAAGATAATATTTAGAAGATGATGGAATGTTTATGAGTGTTTCAGAGTTTTTTGCGCCATGCTGCAACAGTAGTGTATAATGTCTTTCAACGGGATGTGCTAAAATGTACAACATCATGGATTTAAAAACAGTTCTTTAAATATTTAGAATTGTATTTTATATTGTATTTTACTAAAAAGAGGAAACGGAATAAGCGGCAAAATACGAGAGTGGCATTTGTGAACAGGTAATAATTTATTATTTAATGCGATTAAAAATATGTAAACATTATTTACAGTATTATGTCCTTAGTTGCCTTTGGTTATGAGTGGCCTATGATTTAAGGTGTTCTATAAGGAACGGGGAGGTCGAATGATTCGCTAACAATGACCAGATGCATTTCGGTCATCTAATGAATTAATAGCCTTAGTATTCTACATAAATAGGAAGATATATTGCTTCTTTTTTGAAATTGTACGATTTAACGATTCATATAAAGTGTGTGTTAAAGTCTGATATACATCCGTGCGTTCGATATTTTATAAATTGTCCGCTTTATAATTATCGCCTGTAACAGCCACAACTTCAACATTATCGTCATTTGATTCACATTAATTTTCCTTTCGTAACTTTCATTAGATAGTTAAAGTACTTTTAATAACTAATGCAAAACATAATGCAACGTTTTTTATGTACAGTATATTAAATAATGTTACATCCTTTCATAATATATGGTTTCTACTCTAAGATTGCTGGCACTTAAATAATGTGTGTTTGATTTCAGATACAAAAGAGTATACAGATGAAGACAGTTGTCGGTAACGCATGAAGCATTGCCTTTCGTTACCCGTTGAAAACGTTATTCCTTAAGAACTAGAGATTCCATGGATTTCCAACTGTTAATACGTTCTCTCTTGAGCAATATATATTTCCAGAACGTAGTTATAATTTAAAGCCTAACGCCGTATGCTATTGGTACAACGATGACAGGGCTTTCGATTAAACTAGTGCTCATTGCTTTCAGGAAGCTAAGTCTTCCGATATTTTAGCGTGTTATGAATTGACTTGGTGTTGGTCTATCCGAGAACTCAACGAACATCAAACAGTTTAAAACGAAATCAAGAAAAAGTGAAACATTTTTAATTTACATTAATCAGTATTTATGCTTATTTTTGAAAAGGTACTTTGTTCAACCTCATATAAATTTCAATGTCAACGACTACAATGCATAATACAACCGGTTTAATTCATAGCAATGCAACATTTGTGCTTATCGATAAAGAAAACGATCGACAAAGGGCCATGTTTCGTCCAACATTGGTGAGTCTTATCATCTTAATGTTGATTGGGATACTCGGGAACGCGTGCGTGGCCGTGGTCTACAAACTGAAGTTCAAAAGGTCAAGTGCCAGGGTGTACATTATATCGCTGGCCCTTGAGGATATGTCAGTGTGTTTAGTGGGTTTACCGTACCATATAATAGATTTGATGTATCCTTTCAATTACCAAAGTATTGTAACATGTAAGATACTAAGCTTTTTAATAAGTTCGTGTACTTTAAGCTCGGTATTTATATTGCTTGTGGTTGGATTGGATCGTTATTTGAAAGTATGTCGTCCATTGAAAAGGCAAATAGTAGGTTTTGGGGACAGAAAAGCCTGTTTTATCGCAATAATCCTAGCAACGCTTTTCTCATTGCCATATGCGTTTATCTATGGCAACCACTCGGTACGAATGACCGTCGACGGCTTTAACATCACAGGACGTGATTGCTTCATCGACGACGTGTACATTGAATCTGACATTTTGGGGACTGAATATTTTGGTTTGAATGTTCTCCTTTTTGTTTGTTCGAGTATATATCTTTTTGTAGTGTATGGGCTTATTTGTCGCAAAATTTACCAAATTGATAATATGAACGTAACGTTTCATAAATCAAAATATAGATGTTGCATTATATTAGATTCGGAAAGCATCGATGACCCAGATAAACATGCGGATGCCGATTGCGAGACTACTATAGAAAAATGTGATGCTGAAACCCGGTTCTTACCAACACACAAAGCTAGAGATAATAACGTAATCGCGCTAGCGGATGAAGCCTTGGCTACGACTGCAATCCCGGATGAATCGAGGCCTGCGTTACATAATCGTGATGCGCGATTCAAGAAAGCTAAAATCAGTAAGATAATCTCAAATACGCTTGTCCGCAATACTGTATCAGGAACGAAGTGCAAAGAGAAAAATACACTAAAAATTACGCTGATGATGCTAACGATAACGATCGTTTTTATTGTGACCTATCTACCGTTTGTTGCGATATCAGTGGTGACCACGTTAGATGATGATTTCTGGAATGGTTTGTCTGGTATAGAAGAAGTGTTCTATGATTGTATCCTGAGGATGTATCTTCTAAATAACATTGCCAATCCGATCATCTACAGTTTCATGGACGTGAAATTTAGAAGAGAAGTCATTAACATTTTTAAAGGGATTTTCCGCTGTATAGAGTTTGAATAACTCTACCCAAAATACAGCAGCATTTACTATGATGTATATTCAAATTCGTGTATGAAATAACGTGTATATGTCTTCCCTGTAAACTATATTGTTTGATTCACACTGAACATGACATATTATTATAATTGTAATACGTTTGCAAATAATGTTCATATTGTAATTTAACGAGGTTGCTATATTGCTGTTCTATGTGATTGCAAACACATAATTTGATAAATCATCGCTTATCATAAGGTATAAACAATATCATTGTATACTGTATTACAAATAATAAGCCTATTGTATAAGCTCTCGTACATATAACAACTTTGCTTTGTGTGTTCGTTAATTAGTTATGAATATTGTTCGACATATATGTACTATAACGAATATGTTATTCTGCCTTTTTTTGTTGTTGTACAAATGATACATCTTTTGATAAAGAAAAACATTCATCAAAATACGTTCACATAATGAACACGTATAATAACATTAAATAATAGGTATTGTTTTTTCAGAAATATTAATTTATAAATCTCTTGAAACTAATTTTCTTTTTACTCATGGCAAAATAAAACAAACATAATTCCACAAAAGTGTTAAGTCTATGATTGTTCTGGAAGTAGGTTTTCGATGCCTTTGACATTAAACATGTTATTAATGTTATTGATCTCCACAATTTAAATCGCTGACGTTCATGTACAATTATAATGTCAATCTTGATTTGCTATACTATGCATGGGTTTTGCAATAAACGTGCAAGCGATTGTTACAATAGCACATGAATACATAATTTGTAACACAAGTTTTATGTATGGTACTGAGAGAGTTTTACTGCATTAGAACATTATTGATCCAGAGAACCAACTGTGAATTGATTTCAGAAAGACATTTTAAATATAAAAAGCAACAACATGTCTTATGAGTAAAAAACAACACCATAAAATGTTAACAAAATATTTTAACAGTCGCCGTGGCGTAGTGGATATGGTGTCCGCCTAGCGATTGGGATTGTGCCGAATGTTCATTTTTGTAAGGTACATCAAGTGTATCGCAAACACAGGCACAAATCGAAATAAGACTTTGTCATCATACTAGTTCAAAAGTGTATGCCATTTGCGAACTGCATGCATCCTCCATTGTATGCTCAGTTATATGCTTCGTTTTGAGCTTCGTTGTATTATCCGTTATATGNAGGCTTTCGATGCAATCGAGCTAAAATAAATAGGTTTAAACTAAACAAAATATGAAAACATACAGCAAGCAAGATTAAGCAGATACAACGTTTTTCGTTACAGATTATGGACATACATCTTAAAAAGCAATAACTCATACATTTTTTTTAGTACTATATGAGGTTTGTTCTGTAGTTACAAAATTTACCTTATGCATGTATCTAAATAAATAACTGTTCTATTAAAAAACTGACTGTTTCTCATTCATGTAGACGACAAACTCTAGACTAAATTACTTGAGTTAAAAACTCCTATTATTTGCGCCGCGCCTATATGTGATGAGTATGGTGGAAAACATGACCAGTATTATGTGGTATATTTATATTATTTATTTACATTATATATTTCTTAATGTAGTGGGTGTGGGGTGGGGCACATGGTTAATCCAGTCCATGTATGTGTATTTCCATTTTATTTAAGGATCTGACCAATATAGCCAAGACAAAAAGACCTTAACAAAACAATAATTATTTTACAAACATAACAAAACAAGCGATACTACGAAATATGAATGGAATGAATATCACAACAATTACACTTATTCACACACATTTCATAATACAAAATGTTCAATAAAGAAAAAAACAGTTTAACAACTCGACAGGTTGGAATAAAACCACAAGGAAGGACTTACGTCCACTAAACGGTCTTGGCAAATGCAAGCGTGGTCAATAAATGTATAATTAAATAAAACAATTATATCAAATGACCAATAAGAATCTTGCAGCGGATCAATTCTTAATAACGATAGGACATAACTATTGATTGAGCCTTCATTGGTAAACGAACACTGGCGAGTGGACAGAATTCCCACCAATAGTAAATGTGTGTTATAAGAAAAGGGAGATGATAAATTGAATTGTACTACATAGGAAACATTAAGACTCGGATTACTTTATTATTTTTTCGTTTAGAAGCGTATCTATACCTTCGATCGTAATGGTAAAAAAATGTANATATATTTGTTAAAACCTTAACGCATAGATGCATGGATATAACAAATGTTACCACTTCATCATTTATTACAATTTATCAACGTCTACGTGAATACTTACTTAAATTATTTATAATTGAAAATGTTTTCGCTCGTAGACTGGTATCTAGACGTCCTCATGGTTATTGCTTTATATATGTGAACGCGCCTTAATCTCAAATCATACAAGACATTCTCTACGAGAGGCATTCATTAAGCAATGAATATTTTTTGTTCGATTTATGTAAGCATATTGTCTATGTCTGTGGAATGAGCGTCGCTAGACACGGAATGAGCAATTACACAATTACACTCAATGAAATAGTAGACTACAAATATACTGTATTTGCCGTATATACTGGTTGTCATAAATAAGAAAATTGTATGTCAACCAGCCTTACTGTTTTTTGTAAAATACAACACATCCAGATCATAATGATCATGTTCACATATTAGGTTGTTTTGTATATACTGGAATGAGTATACTGCAACAGAGTATCCAGTGAAATCAAGAACGTACTGCCAGCTTTATTCAAACAAATCAAATCAAATCAATATTAATTTATTGTCGGTATGATAGACAAAACATTATAAAACATAAGGTATGAATAGCTTTTGACCGACCTAATTAACAAACACAAACATAACAATATTACAAATAAGCATAGGAAACAAAAAAGTAAATAAATTACACAGAAATGAAAATTAGAAGTTAATT
Organism: Dreissena rostriformis; assembly: GCA_007657795.1. NCBI lineage: Eukaryota > Metazoa > Mollusca > Bivalvia > Myida > Dreissenidae > Dreissena > Dreissena rostriformis. The sequence continues at coordinate 38,090 of VMBQ01007556.1, read as the reverse complement.
TATGAATTACATTGTTGAATCACAGTGTGAAACATACATAAAAGATTTTACTAAAACATCAGATGCCAACAATTATCTGGGAGGCGTCCGACACAGAGAAGCCGCGTCCAAATCCGCCAAGGCCGGAGGAGTCAACCAACAGCATCCACGGTCAGCAATGTTTCCGAAGCCTTTCCAGTGTGCCCAGGGATCTCCAACCCACCGACTCTACAAGAAGGTCGGTGGCCTGGATCACCCTTGACCTTGAAACTCCATTTTTAAGTCTAAGATTAAAGAGGGGAGATCATCGGCCTCTCCGGTTCGGACAGAGCTCCCTGAAGGTACTGGCATAAACTCAAGTCAATTGAAGCCTAAAATGAAGTAATACATTAGTGTGTTTAAAAGCTGTGTGGAAGCTGCTGATCTTGACCCTTACAGGGTCTAAAAACTGCCATAAAAGGAGAAAGGGTAAAAAACTGACAACATATAAAGAAATCAGTTTCATCTTATTGCATCTCCGCAAGTTTGAACAATCATACAAAATTGTATGGGCATGTTTATGTTCAGAAAGTCGTAAACCAAATGTAAGATCGCTGTGTATTGCATGGAACTATCCCTTGCTCTTTTCAGAAACCTGTACTTGTTGTGTATATGGTTGTGCAGTGAATTGTGTCGCTGTTCATGTTGTGTTCAAAAGTAATTAATACCTTTGAGAAAAGAACTTGCTTTGTTTAATAAATAATTCGTGTACGTTATAGTTTGTTGTCGAATAACCCTCGGCCGGAAGTTAAGATGCGTAGGGATTAAAACACGAGTGCGAAGCACGAGTGATTTGAAACCACGCATCTTAACTTCCGGCCGTGGGTTATTTGACAACAAACTATAACGTACACGAATTATTTCGATTCTAACACGGTTTCTACTAAAGATTTATACAATGTATCTTATTTTTTTTGCGTTCTATTTTATGTGAAGTTCCGTCCATAAAAATAACTTTCGGCTGTTCTGTTGATCAGATCGCCGCCCTCAATAACAGCCAAACTTAATGGAAAAAAACGTGTCATTTCTCCCGTTTGCTTAAATAAGAACAACAACAACTTGTGTAAATTTACATGTTTGCATTGTACACTTTAAGTTAACGCAAGAGTGTTACAGCTACAACGATAACAACACTGTATATGTTACAATAAAATACCGTATTATTACGCTGGTGGAAAATGTATCGGTATTTTTTGTTAAGTTACAGCGCGTGTTTTCAGTGTATAGCTCCGCCCATAATTATTGCAGAATAACCCATAGACGATTTTCTTCTTTGTTTATATGAACTTTGGCACGTGCCGTGTTAGAATAATAAATGATCCCTCCAATCGATGTAGCCCATGCGTTAGTTGCATTTTTGAGGAAACGACGTCATTTCTCACGGGAACAGGGAACAAAGTAATACCTATCGACTAGAAACACCATAAGGCTGAGATTTCATGTATCCTTCGACAAACATGTTCATGATCTCTTTGATTGTTTTTACTATTTTATTTTTTGCTTGCGTATTATCTTCTTCGTGAAGCATTTTTAAAATGGCGATATTAAAAAGAATAGCGTAAATATTATTTTTCGTTATGTTAAATTTGTGTTGAAGGTAAAATGATAATACATATATTGTACTGAAACGTACAGGCGTCATGGTTATTTTTTTTACAAATAATTAATTCCTGTAGTAGTTAGCCTTGTGGCACTTCGTATGTTAATTAATGTTTTCCTGTGTGCTATTTTGTATTTATTGTTTACAATACTGTTATACATTTAAGTCCGTAAATGTGCTCTGTTCAGGGTTTGTGGGTAGATTTCATGACAGGACGCAAGTCATTGAAAATTACACATTATATGTTCACACTACGATTTTATAATGTTTGCATATTTTATATTTAAACGAATCAAATCTTGCATTCATAATCGCAAACAAAGTCCCATAGAATGCACACCACATTAACATAACACACTGGGCCACTACCCGGGTAATGAAAGAATGGTAATACAATAGAACATCATCGATCCAGATAACAAAAATGCACAGTCATTATACGTAGAAAAGCTAGTTACGTTAAAAATCATTTGAAGTTGAAGAAACCAAGAAGTCTTTCTCATTGTTTAGCAGTTCCTATAATTGGCGAAACGCCAGTATGTGGTTGGTCTGCAGCAGGCGAATATTAACAGCACATGTCGTACATTAAAGATGCGGAATCTGTAAAACGAAATCTAACTAGGTTATATCAAAGACCAAGAATTAATGTTCGCGTTTCAAGTGCGTTAACAATGTAAGAAGCAGTTTGTTTAATTGTCTGTTAATTTTTACTTGACAACATTATAAATCATTTGTGTATACTTGGGTTTATGGAAAATTTACGTTGTATATGTGTTTTTCGTATGGTATGCAATACAGGGCACTTTATTAAGAAATGATATTTGTTTTCAATTTCACCAGTATTGCAAATTGGGCGAAACCGTTGTTCTCTAATTATACCGCGATATCTGCCAGTTTCAATTCTATCGGAAGAGTTCCGTAACGAAGTTGTGCAAAACTGCGCCTTACTTTGCGCACAGATAGGATATATAGGTATGCTTCATGTTCGTATTGGGACTTAATATGTTTGTACAGTTTCAATTTGGGAGATGTATTTACTATACTCCACCAGTTATTTAAGTATTGGGACTAAGCCCTGTCTCTAAATTCATCTATAAGTCTTTTATTTCATTGGCCCAATTAAAGTAGATATTTTAGTTTGTATTCAATAAGAAATTGTAGCTATTTTTTTACGTATCTGGTGTCGGGAATTCTTACTATTTTAGCCAATATTTTAGACATCGAATTTGTGAAGTTATTAAAATAGTGTAGCGACATAAAATACTTCATGTTTTAATGAAGACAATTCGCAATATCCATTTGTTCTTTAACAAACTTAATTGAAAAGTAGACGAGTAATTAACTGTATTAGCTGTGCATACCACTTGCTATAAATAAGATAATTTTATACTGATCATTATCATAATAATTCACATATTAGGTTTTATAAACTAGTTTGTGTGGAATGTAAAACAATGTCCCAAGAAATCCAGAAATTGTCATCTTATTGAACACATAATACAGAGCATAATTTCTCTAAAGGGCTGAATTAAGATTTCAATAAAGAGTCGAATTTACCAAAGGAGTTGTGTTGTCGTTTGCACCCAGTATACGTGTGCTGTTTAATAAATATGTGCGTATGACAAATGGTTCAAATACATATGTATTATTAACACGTCGCGTTTCGCTAAAGTTGTTCTAACAACCCATCGTGTCATACATTTACTGAATTAACGATTTGATAACCGGGATGTTCCGTTTCTGAGAAGAGAAAAAAACAAAAGAACATTCTGACTCTTTATATTGCTTGTCATTAGTGCATGTATTGCTCTGTGTATATAGTGTGAATACAATTTCTATTTTTTTCGAGCATCATTACGGCAAAAACAAAAAAACAAAGGCTTTCCCATCTATATATATTGAGCCACGCCAATGCTATGGAAAGTCATAAAGAAACATATTACACTTTACTAAATGTATATTCGTGCCGAATGTTTATATTTTGTAAGGTACATCAAGTGTATCACATACACGTGCACATATCGAAATAAGACATTGTCATTAAACTAGTTCAAATGAAAGTGTATGCCATTTGCGAGCTCCATGCATCCTGCATTGTATGCTTAGTTGTATGCTTCGTTTTGAGCTTCGTTGTATTATCCGTTATATGTTGACTCGAATGATCATTATGCCCAGTGGTTAGCCATTGGTGTTCGTCCCATGTCCTGTTGTTTATTCCATTAAACGCTCCGTTGGGATTTCCATTTGTATGCTGAATCGTATGCTTCTATATTGATATATATCCCTTGTATGATCTGATGTGTGCTTCTTTGTATGTTATGTATGCTCTGTTATATACGCTGTTGTGTGTTTCGTTGTATCTTATTTCTTTGTATCCTATGTTGGTAGCTCCGTTGTTTGTTTGGCTGTATGTTTTATACTCAATTGCATGTTTCGTTATATTCTCCGTTGCATGTTTCGTTATTTAAACTGATGTATAATCCACTGCATGCGAAGCTGTATACTATGTTGTATACTCCCTTAAATCCTCCGTTATAATGCTCCAATGTATTATTCACTGTATTATATGTATATATGCTCCGTTGCTTGTTCCGCTGTATACTAGGTTTTACGCATCTGTATATGCTGCGTTCTGTGTTCCATTGTTTGCTCCCTTGTGGGCGCTGTCAACATCGTTTTCAAGTTGCAGGTGCAACTTTAGAACATGACGGTTGCGAATTCAAACATACACTGTAGACATCCTGCATTGACAGTAGCTCAATTCAAAACATATTTTTATCTGCTAGTATCGTTCTTTTTTGGATCGGATGCATTACATGTTATTATTGCTCAATTTTAAAAATGTTTAAATTATGGATTGAATTAAAATGAGTGCTGTAAAATTTGTCGAATAAGGGAAAGAGGAACAGACGTTTCCACATCATCGTTATTGTGTGCCTATATAATGTTTTCATCCCAACTTAATACTTTTCTTAGTGAGTTGCATGTGGTATTGTTTCAGAAATAACTATTTTGTTACATTTACAAGAAGTATCATAACAGAGGAATTATTCCTGATACAACACTCATACAACACTCATTATCACAAATATCACAAACGCGTATTATTAATATAAAGACACAATTAGTTCATTATTTCCTTGGAGTCTGCATGTAATAAAACCAAATAATTGCAAAGAAGATATTAGGCACACAAATAGAAACGTAACTTACGTTGTTTGCAGCTGGGAAATGCTGCTAATGAAAAGCAACTGTTACTTATTGCTACAGAAGTATGTTTTATTTGAAATATTATATAATTAGTAGATAAAAATGAAGAAATAATAACACCATGCTATGCTTATGCTGATTAGATTAGTATTGTTATACAAAATATTTTCAAATATGCAAAATACAAAACACTCGTACGATTTAGTATAAATAGGAAAAATAATTAGAATCATGATGTAGTTAATTTTCAATATATTCAGTATTATTGTCCTAAAACTATTGCATACGTTTATAAAATACTATAACGCTGTATATGTTAAAAACGGTACTTAAAACATAATAATAATGAATCTCCAGGGCCGTTAATGTCGAATACAAGTTTCTCATGGAATATATGTGCACAGTCATGCATCAGCTAACTGTAAAACACTAGTACAATTTAATAACTTAATGACAGTATATTTATATTAATATTCACATATCAGTTTTGATAAGTTTATGGTTACAAATAGTGTTCTGTTGTACAAGTAGTGGATAAGAGTCTGACTTTCTCTCCCGATAGAGTTCTGAAATCCCATTGTTTGCTATACTAAAGAAAGCAACCAGTTTTCACCTGCCGGTAAATGTGCTTGCTCCCTTACACAAGACAAAATGGGTACCACTATTTAGACTATGTGTTGCGATGCTGGTTGCTTTTAAGGATTATCTCGCTTACGGATGTTAGAATAGGCTTTGGAGACCGCATTATCGCAGACGATAAGAATCGAACACTGCCGGTTATTGACACGTCAAAAACGTTCTTAAGAAGGTAATCAGGATTTATCTCCCCTAAACAGCAGCAGAAAACTCAAAAACATACTTCATTACGAAATTTTCAAACATTGATCTTCGTTTATATTTAGATCGCAATATAAATAGGAAAATAGATTTAGAATATAGTTTCATAATTAGTACAGCGACACACGCTTACAAGAAAACAATTGTATTTCCTTTTCTATTTCCTTAAATTCTGAATACGAACTTATATGTGTTGATTTTCGTGTTTCGTTCTGTCGAATGCAAAACGAAAAACAAAAAGACGGTATACTGTATTCGCATGTTCACATATGTGACTCTATGTGACAGAATGAACGTGCGCGTGGTTGTAATGAGCCCAAATTACCAAACTCTATACCCAAGTGTTCGTAACTTCCACAAAGTATTATACATATATAACAGTTGCATATGTTACTTATCTATAAACAGTGATGAGAAATCCACACTGTTACGCTAGTCAGGTGTTGCTATGGTGTAGTATTCAGTTTTTATATGTATTATCTAACTTGCTCTTAAGGTGACCTTTTTTTTAGTTTCATTTGACCAATTGGTATTATTTAATGCATGAGAATTTATCAAAGAAGCCTTTGTTGTAACAACTTCGATCATAAAATCATAATATATACATACACTTTGTCCGCCTTGTAAGAACTGAAATGCCATTTGTTCATGTTTTAATTGTTGTTGTTTTTTTGCACGCATACATGTCTTCATGCCTGCCTGCCTGTTTGCCTGACTGTGTGACTGCCTGTCTGCCTGTTTGCCTGTATGCAAGATTTCCTAACTGTCTGCCTGACTGCCTGAATACATGCCTGAAAAAAAAAAATGTGAACGACTTCCTTTCTGCCTTTATGTCCAGCTGCCTGACATAATGACTTCCTGTATGCCTGTCTGACTGCCGGCCTGCAGGCCTGTCTGCCTGCCAGTTAAGTTTGAATAAATTCATAAAACGTCCGTGTGTCACATCTGCACATGTAAATACACATGTTCGTTATATGTATTTATTTATGTAACATAAAATTATTCATTTCTAATTTCCTAAGGCATGTATGATGAATACTTATACATTTTGCAATATTGAAGTTGCCCTTCCTTGTTTTAATCCCCAAAAGTCGTCATTAGATTAGTTCTTTCTCGTACGCGCGTTTGCTTACATCTACAACCTTCTTAGGTCTTTAATTAATCGGTACTTTCAAGCTAAAACGTTAGTGATATATTCAAGTAAATACAATATGCTCATACGTCTGATAATCGTGTATGTCATGACGCTTTCTGGAGCTCACTGCCGCCACCGAAAACAGCCCCGATGTGACCGGGAGGCGGCCTCGTATGGTTGCTGGAAAACGCCTTTAGACGGCGATGCCATGGATCTAAACGTCTTCCGTCAAAAGTAAAGTGTGTGTATTGATTTATTTTAAATATTTTTTCAAAGTGTTACCAAAAAACAAAACAACATCCAGAAATAGCAATTGCATCGTTTCAAGATTTGTTTCGTGACTTGTTTCATTCAACGCTTAATGCATAGTTCCATACACAGTTTTGATCATTATATGTTTACATTTGGTGTTGTTTTCAAAGAAGTGGATAAGAACAAGCCATGCTCCCCTGATATAGTTTTTGGAGTGAGTTTCATTTTTTTGCTTTGTTTATGCAATGTGCTGACAACGCGAGATGCAATAATTTAACTTATTATCAAATGTGCATGGCTTCAAGAATATAGTTAGCTATTGTATGATGTTCTTACCTCGTAAAAGTAGGCATACAAATAAGACAAATTATTAAACGATGTTGCGTCAATGTTTGTGTCAATGTTCCTTAAGCAATTGCCGAATAAAATGAAATAAAGTATTTTCCTTTGTCTACATATGACAACTCTGGTAGCTTCTTATGTGCTGGGTCGATGGCAGGAGGGAAACAATTTTTAGTTTAGTCCGTAATGTTCAAGACGGTTTTGTGAAAGTGTTATCAATATTTGTTATTTATGCTAGTAATATAAGTTTTAAAATGTTAACCCGAAATCAATTGCCAGTTGGTATACGTACAATCAACAGATAATAAATAAAACATGTTATGGCAAGTAAAAGACTAAACCACAAAGCACCTAACCAAACAAATTAAACATGTAATTTGATTGTGTTATTTTATATCCGAAAAGGCAATTGAGCATAACAATGGATGTTGCCAATTGACCAGTAAACCAATATTTCCAAAAACAATGTTCGATCCGAACGAAAGCAATGCGTGGAAAAATTAAGCATTAACATTCAATAATATTCATAAAACAAAAAAAGTAAGAATAAGTTGTTTTTAAAATATTTTAGAACTCATGAACATATAAAGAGTTATGCAAATATCACGAACATTATATATTTAATAATCAGTATTATTGTAATGTTTTGGTAACCAAATGCAAACAATGATTGTTCTCACAAATAAAGTGTTTATAATTAACAATTTGATCAAGATAACCAGTGTACATATTACATATTATGATCTATATTAAATCCACAAGGCTGTCGGAAATCATACTAAAATTAAGTATTGACCACGTCAATTTCTATGTTATTGATCATGTAAATTTGTTAACTGGTTTGTGTTTTATATACATTGGCTTATTAATTCAAAGTAGGGATGCAACAGGTTTCTCAAATCATTAACAGGTTAACCATTTACTGTAACCGGTTAATAACCGGTTAAATTAACAACCTTTAAAAGTATTTTTTTTATAGAATACTTAAAAAAAATCATTTTGCTCGTACATGTACGCTCTTTAAAATAGAAATGAATTTAAGATCGCTTGCGTTACCTAAATAAGCGGCTATATATTAGTTTCTAAATGAAAATGTGTTATAACATTTATTTTAATAATTTTGTAAATGTATGTCAGTTTTGTTTCAATTTTTCCTGCGTAAAAGCATGTGAGTAAAAAGTAAAAAGAACTACAGATTGTTCATTTTCAAAGGTCATTATTTTATTTTTGGTTTGGCCGTTTATGTTACGTTCGCGTCGTAACGCTCACAAAAAATGTTGTGTTTCTTTGTTTATTCCGTTTGAATTTCTTAGTTAAATAATTTGCTTTCTTAATTAACACTTGCCTTAGACGGTTTTAGTGGCATCGTTGATGACGTTAAGTACTTATAATATAACCTTAAATTCTAATAAAACAAATACGACGTTAACTGGTCAAGATTTTAACAAAAACGCTTATCGTGATAAAATTGTTACTTATAAACACTTTATTTTCGCGATCAACCTGTGTTGGATTTTGGTTAACAAAACATTCAAATAAGCCGTCAAACGTCTCAACTGATTTTTTTGCGAGTTAAATAGATGTTTCAATTACGTCTGTGCTCATAGCCCCCATTCCCCGCAGTTCGCAAGTAAAATGTTCGCGAGTAAAACGAAACAATAAGGCCCATGATCAAAACGTACCCCCTGTTCTTAACCACAAAGGTACTGATTTATTGCTTTATTACTGTGTTTGTTGACACGTTCTTTATAACCGTCGTTGGTCTGGCATGTTGTTATAACTAGACACAAGCGTATATTGACAGTATGTCGCGCGCAAAAAGTTAAATCGTAATTACGGGTCCGGTCACACAGCGATTAACGGCTTAATCACGGCCACTACTCGTCAAAAATTGATCTCCAATGAAGCAGACGATGCTGCTCGCGTTGATGTCGAGTTAAAGACGAGCTGAAGTCGATGTTCAGACGTGACAGGACGCGGGGACAATTCGGAACGGCGTAAAAAATATTCTTTTGGACGCGAAAAAAAAGTTTTGAACTACTCAAAACTTTATACCGCGGATAACCACGGGGGATACACTTGGTAAAGACGTCTAATACGCGTGAAACGCACGTGATTATTCGTGTTCCGGCAGTGATTAAAACTTGGGAAGACGCCATAAGACGCGAAAGTTTAGAGGGCTGTCACGGTCAGAGCACGGTCATCGGACGGGTGTAACGCGCTGGTATCAAGAGCAATGGCGTGTGTTTTGCAGCTTATCACTGACAAGTTGGGTTTTCCGCGCACAACGCACTTTCTAAGACCGTTTAACGACGTCTCGAATAAATGCTAAACACGAATGTTAACTGCCTAATCACTCCTGTATCACTTCTTATTTCCGGCATATAAATACAACAATTTTCTAAACTTGCACGCTCAGTCTAGATGTCAAGGTGTGAACATAAACCTTTAAAGTCACATACCATTCAGTTGTTCCTTTCCACCACTGCTGTAGGTGCTCCACATTGTTCCCCAGCTCTTGGGCCTTCACCTTCAAGGCTCCTGTCCTTCTCGGGAGCCTTGAAGGCAGCCTTCGCCTAACCCTTGCCATGTCCCCGTCCACGGCCCTTGCCTACGAGTACGATATCGACTGGAATCATCAGCAGGAGGAGCATGGACCTCGGCCTGGACATGAACCATTATCTGGGCATGAGGGGCTTGAAGAGCCCAATACGCAGCTGGGGCCTTGGCCTTGATCTTCGTATACTTAGTTGGCTTCTTCTTTGCAGGGTAATCCTTCTTTTTGGGCATTTTTAAATTGATAACAGCGAACGAAATTAGACTGTAGCAGATCGGCAACTGTGAGGACATGCCGTGTTGCTTTAAGACGTGGCTAGCTGCGCTTCCGACGAGGCCGAGTCGCAATTGGATAGAGCTATGGCAGTGGAGTTCCCGTTTAATGATCGTGCTCAACACGTGATCAGCAGTGCTCCAGATGCAATAAGGCCGCGGCTAACCTTGGCAGTTTGCCTCCTTTTTCCCCGCCTTTAAACACGCGGAACCTTTTCTAGGCTTACACGCGGCTGAATGTGGGTAACCGTGCTTTGGTATTGCTTCAGCAGTGGAACAGCCGCCGACGGCCAGACCAAGTACAAAGCACGTTCAAAGCACAGCCAAGCCAATATTGACCACTAATTACCACTTACGACCACGTCAACCAGATTTTCAAAATTTGTATACGTGATTAAGCCGTAATGCGCTGTGTGACCGGGCTTGTACTATTTATACCATGAACTAAAAATAATAAAAAAATCAGGTTAAACTTCGCCAAAAAAATGTAACCGCTTAACTGATCAGTGCGGTAAGTTAACCGGTTTACCTCTTGCATACATAATTAAAAACATTATTTTAATGCCAACTTTACAATTAAACAACGCACATGTTGCGTATTTACCTTTCATATTATTAACAATTATTTGCGGACGAATCGAGTAAGAACTGTATGCAACTTTTGAAGTCATGCATTAAGACCCCGGGACCAAACCGTCTGACACAAATTTTCCATTAGATTTTCATCGTTCAACATTGTGTAAAAATAATTATCAAAACCACTTGCAGCGGCTACCTTCTCGTGTGATTTCAACTGTAGCAACTCTAGCCATCACACATTTCCAAATCTGGAATGATTTATAACATACAAATTTCGAACATTCGGATCGATCAGCATCACATTGTTTACATTGAGCTTTGCTCTTACTCAGCCATATCTGCGCGGAGATTTATAGTTATCAACTGGACGCATGCCTTTCTGCTTCTAGATCTCTGGAAAGGTCTTCAATGTTTTATGGCGGATTGATGCTATCGGTCTCATAGGGGACAACATCCTCCCCCCGTTCCATGAAAACATGGCCTATGTATTGGTGGGCGTCAACACGGTCCGAATGGGCTTCAAAATTAGGTAAACACAGAACAAAGTTTTCAGTTATCGTTGTGTATTAGACATTTTTATGTTCATCTTTTGTTATTTCCTCACGATGTGTCCAATATTTCGTAATTCGACCACTTTATGTTCGACTGATGTAATATTTTTTTTTCACTGTTCGCATTGTATTAATTTAATGTTTCAATTTTGTATTTGATCATTTCATAATCATTGATCGTAGATTGATCATTTCATGTTTATTTTTCATAAGTTGATCAGTTCATGTTCATATTTGGTAATGTAATACTTCAGGTTCATAAACGACCCATTTTTAGTTTTTTTCTCTGAACATGGATATTTAAGGTCAATTTTTTCAATAGTATGACTCTTAGTTCATTTTCGTATTTCGCTCGTTTCAATTTTGTATTTGCAAGTTGACCCTTCTTATTTCGGTCATTGCAGGATCTGTTCAATCGTGTACGCCATTTTTTGTTTTGTAATGTGACCCTTCTCATTTTGGTCATTGCAAGACCTGTGCAACTGTGAACGCCATTTTATTTTTGTGTAATTTGACCATTCTCATTTTGGTCATTTTTGGACCTGTGCATTAGTGAACGCCATTTTTGTTTGTGTTTTAGTTGACTTTTCTCATTTTGGTCATTGCAGGACATGTTCAACTGTGAACGCCATTATCTTTTGTTATTTTACTATTCTCATGTTGGTCTTTGCAGGACATATGCAACTGTGAACGCCATCTTTTTTTGTAATTGGACCCTTCTCATTTTGGTCATTGCAGGGCCAGTGCGACTGAGAACGCCACGATCTTAGTTTTCCGAGCCGGAACCGACATCGCGGATGGTCGAGTAATAAGCAAAACGAAGGCCATTATCGAATGTGGTACAGTAATATATATAATATATATATATGGTCCAAACATACATAATGGTAAAAGGGTTATACCTAAAGTTTTTCAACATTATCGGGGTCTTTCATTTGTATATATAGGACCCATAGATTCATAGATTCGTTCGGGAAATGTTTGGAAAGGAATTTTAGTACATATATGATAAATGTTCACATTGATGGTAAATTATGCTTTCGAGAATGCACAATCTCAATAAATATAATAGTATTTTACTTAAAGATGAATAACTAATTAAGCCCTATATTTGGCATAAGATTGAAAATATACTGACTTATGAAATGTAATACTTACCTCCTTCGTTACCCCTAGACCTGACACTCCCTAAAGTGGGCTTTAGCCCCTTCCGGATATGGGTGATGTCAGAGCATTCGGAAGCTTACACCATAGAGTTCTGGTGCAGCAACCGCAGCGCAATCGTCAACGGGCTCTGCTGGTGGGTCCAGATCACCCTCTCGCCGGAGCGCATGAAAAATCCGCCGATGTTTAGCATTGTGAACAAACTGTACCGGAAGTTGGGAATTGGCCTTGACGACCCTAGAAATACGTTCCCATGGGAAGGTTATAGTATGTAAATGCGTATAAATTGTTATAGAAGTTTAATTTAATGTTTCCCTCAAGATTAAGGGCCAGAAAGTGTGTTTCACTTATTGGACATCTCTTCCAAGTAGATCTTTAACTCCCAATTACTATCGTTTAAGCCAAATTATAAGCGGGTGGCGATTTCTTTATCATATATTTGATTTAACTAGCTGCTGAGTGGACACGAGCCATGCGAGACTCTATCCTTCGACCCTCTGCTTTTAAGGCGAACGGCCTTACTATTTAGCCAAGGAGACAGTTTTTCGAAAATATCTGTTTCGGTTATTTAAATGAATAATTTGTATTGGTCGTCTTTGCATATTTGATATGTACCCGGCTTTGGCAGCCAAGATAACATTTGAGGGATTACAGCAAACCAATGTATGCGAATGTTCGGATAACAATTAACACATTTTGCAAAGACGTTGTTTTTAATGTATGTAACTGCTTTACAACGACGTTCTTTAAGTTAAAACATGTTTTAAGTGAAGTGAAATGCATATAAGATTCTATGAATATCAACAAAGGACCAAATACTACAAGTTGGTTGACCCCCTTCTGTATTTGAACTGATTTAAACGATGTTACAGCGTGTAAATAATAAAAAAGGGTGTTAATCTATAACTGGACTATGTGATAGTTAGGTTATGTTACCTATCTTGGCAGATATAGGTCATGCCTAAATTAGTAAGTACCATGTAGCATTTTTTATTTTTTGACTAAACTACTTACATTGCTTCAGATTGTCCCGGATATTTGCTGTAAAGAAATACATCTGATGGGTCAATACTGTAGAAAGCAACGTTAGTCAATATAGTATATATTTGAGTACAAAACACATATTCTTCAAACAATTCTGTCTCTAAAATTAAGTAAAGTTTTAATCTGTGATCCTATGAAATAAAGGTCAAGTTGTCATCAGTGTTGCTATCAAATAAAGTAAAAGTGTCATATGTGTTCATATCAACTTAAGGTCAAGTTATCATCTGTGTTGCCCTCAAATAAAGGTCAAGTTGTCATCTGTGTTGCATTAAAAAAAAGTAAAGTTGTCATCTGCGTTCCTATCAAATAAAGTAAAGTAGCTATCTGTGTTCCCTTCAAATTAAGTTAAGTTTTGTCATCTCTGTTACGATAAGATATAGTTCAGTTGTCATATGTGTCTCTATCAAATAAAGACAAGTGATCATCTGTGTGCCTATAAAATAAAGTAAAGTTCTTATCTGTGATGTTTAGTTGTTGTTTTATGTGTATGCTGATCCCAAAACGGTTTGCACAATCGTTTGAGTTTGTTTCGCATGAACTCGTATATATGTATTGGTATATGTAATTTAAAAGGTATCAATATCAGAACCAACCCAGTCATGTTTATTGTGAAAAGCTATTATTATTTGTGTTATGCTTTTGAATGATTACCATGAAAAATCACTGTTTGCTTTAACTTATTCCAACATGTGTGTTTGCTTGCCGTTTCCTATCGATCCAACGCAATTTTTCGCTGTCTTTATTTCTTGTAATATCAGTCCGGTTTCATTTTCAGTATAACTCTTTATTTTTGACGGTTATGTAAGTTTTATTTTATTATAGTTGTTTACCTTAATTAAATAGTAATAAGTAATTAGTTCTATCAAATAGACAGCTGCATTCCATACTGGAATCTATTTATTTTGCCAAACTTTAATCATGCCTATTGCTATGCTCATTACCAGCAGCCCTGTGTAGGCAATGGAAAAAACAAACATTTTAAGTGCGACCTAAGCATCAATCTATTGTCTCATAGCAATGTAAATAAAAGACGAGTTAACAATACGATAACATTTATTTAAGTCACAAAGTATATTAACTGACTATTACAGCTCATCCCGCTTTACAAAGAACAACAACACAAAAACAGAAATAATACATTTGGTCGGTTAACATGTTCGTACACTGAACAAATTATTATATTGTCGTAGGGTAATTTCATCCTAAAGGATACAAATACTAATACTATTTGATAGATTTTCAATATACAAATGAAGTGTCATTTAAAATCTTCAAATGTTAATACATCACAGTTTAATAATCAAATAAGACCGTTTTAATTCGATATAAGTAAATAAAGTGGTCACCGTATGCCTGTTCTGATCATTGTACTTTTAATCGCATATGCCTTTTAATAATGTATACACTAATGCTTACAGTTTTTGTTTTATTTTAAAAGCAGCAACGATCAACATATTCGTTCGGAATATGAGATCAAGTATGCTTAATTGCGTGTGCTTTTAATTTTGACAATAAACTCCCCAAGGGACGTAATTTTGGAGCATAACCTCAGTATTCTTCTCGCAACTATAACCGCCACTGTTTGATTATTTAAAACTGTTTTACGACTTGTCGGGTTTTCACATTTCATTTTGTTTTATTATACATTCAAAGTTTGCCCGACCCTAGAACTACGGACAACGGTAATTGAACCATTGATTTATAGCAGAAATGTAGGCTGCTAGAAATATAAAAAAGTAATAAAAATGAACACTTTGGAAAAACAAATGCTATTATTATAACATATAGGGTTGGGCGGGTCGAGACATATGCTTAATCCAGATATTTATATTTTCAATAGCTTTTCTCGTTCAGGTTTCCAGTCGATAAACATGAACGTAACAAAAAAACACAGCCTATAGCCAAGACCTACGTTTGCTTACTTTGGCCGAACTACCGGAAATGGTATTTAATAGGTTACAATATTCCTTGCAAAAACATGATTGCTTGTCTGTCCGTGTTTTTAAAAGTGACCACTACAATTTGGTTAAGTTACACTACAAATAGTTCTCGATGCGTGTTGGTTCGAAGGTACACTCTATTTCAAATGATTAAAATGTCGCTGATTGAATGTGGAATACGAATTTAATGGAATTTTGCACCAAAAGATTATTTACTACGAATCATGTTCTTGAACAACAAATGAACCAACCTGTCTTTCGAACATGAATTTCAAAAAGAAAAATCCTTGTCAAAATTTAATTTATATATTTCAGAATGGAAAACTGTTGAGATTGCTCTTTTCATTTTTAGATAGCTAAAATTTTTCAGATTAATACAAACAACGTGTAAAACATATATAAACAATTATAACATAATAATACAAAATACATACAAGTTAATGATTCTTATTAACTAGAACCCGAAATTTAAATATTGACCTTTTTGAATGGATACCTATTGTAGTCAATATTGTATTATCCCAATCATGTCAGTGACTTAAAGCCAATAAGTATCCCGTTTTACTGCGTTATTTGTATTTCCTATACTGTATGTAAACATAGCTTAATTTGTCATGTTCCATTATCATACAAGAGAGACATTAAATTGATGTGTGTATGACTTTAAATGGGGGCTATTTAAATAGATCAAACGTTTGTTGTTTTAGAATAGTATACATGAACATTGTGTCTGCCTATTTTTATTTAATACACTATGTGTTTACATGTGCTTACACAAATAATTTCTCTCTCAAAGGAATTGATATTTAAGCGCAATAGCATTGCATCTTTTGTCTTAAATGCTATTTTTATTGAACAGTAATAAAAGATTAGACTCCAAATTATTTTCAAGGTTTCGGCGGTTACATACATGTACACATGAATCCGGACAACATCTTATCGACCTAAAGCCCTTAGTGCCCAAGACCTTTTTTGTAAAAAACAATTATCATTTTTCAATTCTGGATGACATCTCTCACGGCGGAGAGTTCAGTTGCAAGATCGCTCTGGTAGTTTTCAGTCTCTTCACCAACGTTACATTGACGGCGACAACGATACAGAAAGAAAAATTCAATTTCATTATTCTAAATGGATAATTAGATACGGACTTTGAATAAAGTATTAAATGTACTACCGGGAGTTTACCATGGCGCACACTTTTGCATAGAAAACACGATGTTACAAACGTATAGAATTTGTACGTGAACGTAATGGGCCCGTTTGATAAAATATGTTTATGTTTTTCGTAAGCATTATGCGATTCTTACGAACGAACGTTCTAACGCAAACTCCTACGGACGTTTTATAAACACGCTCGCAAACTAAAGAATTCGTATGATTTTAAGAACATTAAACCAGTCTGCGCTCTTCAATTGAAGGTTTAAAAACACAATTTATATAAACACAGGGCCACAGTGCGAAATAAGAAGATAAAATCATTGAGTGTATATAATCAATTATGTGGTATTAAGACACAAGAAGGCCCGGTTGTACCACCAGGCGAACTAGGCGGTCGCCTTGAGCGGCACATTTATGGGGCGGCAGTGCGGCCATATGAGCTACATAAAAAATATAACTATAAAACAATTGCCGCCTTTGAGAAATACATGGATTTGATTTTTGTTTGTGGAGTGACGTTGTTTTCATTTTAGGTTGAATTATACTTAATCATTTTGTATCCGTTCGTGGTTATATTTAGTTAAATGTAACCAAGTGTTTAAACAGCCCATTAAATAGTTTGAAAGCTGATTCTCGCAACATTTTGGATTTGGATGAATATTGGTGTAAGTAAGTGTTAACTTAGTTTAATTTTGATCAATACACATCGCATAGGTGAGCATTTTATGGTCATATTGGCTCTCTTGTTTGACATAATAAAAGTTGATTCAATCCCGAGAGCGTTTAAGAGAACGATAAGGTACATATTAGTACGTTGTCATTACGTTATTAAATGGTACTAGTGTGTTACAGTTATTTTACGCATTTATGTGCGAATATATTCCATTAGCAACTTGTGTTGTACATTATCGGCCCTAGAGTTTCATTATTGGTATGTTCTATGAATAGTTTTAACACTAATAGCATACTTGTATTTTGTTTTTAAATTTCTTAGTTTTGTGAAAATAATACTGAACATATTGAAAAATAACTACATGATGATTCTAATTATGGTTCCATTACTACCTAATCGTATGAGTGTTTTATATAAGTGCATATTTGCAGTTAATGTTCTTATATGCATTATCATGTCATGGTGTTATTAGTTTTTCACTTATATATACTAATTAGATCATATTGCTAATAAAACATACTCTTGCTGCAATTAGTAGCGTTTGCTTCTCATTAGCAGTATGTTCCAGCTAAAAGCAACGAAAGTACTGTTTCTAATTGTGCACATTATATCTTATTGGCAATTTTTTGTTCTCATAATATGCAGATCACACGGAAATAATCAAATAATTGTGCTTTCACATTTATGATACGCGTTTGTGATAATTATAATAATAAGCAATAATTCCTGTGTTATGATACGTCTTGAAAAAATAGTATAAATAGTTATTTCTTAAAGGGACTGTAAACCACGAATGACGAAAAAAGAAAAGTAATAAAATACCGTTTTTTGCAATTATTAGTTTTTATTTAATGCTTTCCGGTGTTTATAGAGAAATTTCAGTGGATTAAAAACTGATAATTTCACTGTTTCAAACAATGAAAATTATCAGTGAAAATTATCGATAATTTTCACGTTTACTGTGAAATGACGGCATTATTTTGACGAAATGACGTCATTATTTTGACGAAATGACGTCATTATCCCAACGACATTCTTTAGTTAAACTCTTTAACAATGTATATAAACTGTGAAAAAAGCATGAAATACTAAGAAAATTTGTTGGATTCGGTGGAATATCGATTTTAATTCACTCGTGATCATAGAAAAAATATATTTTCACTCATGGCTGCGCCACTCGTGAACATATTAATTTCTATGATCACTCGTGAATTAAAATCGATAATCCACCGAATCCGACAAATATCCTCTATATATTGATTAAAATATCACGACTGGTATATAAAATTACTGGATTTTTTTATTTTTTTATTTTTACTTTATTTTTTATTTATTTATTTTTACTGGTTATGCCTACCTGGTAACTACCAGTAAACTATAAATAACACAAGTAGATTGATCATCATCGTCAAGTGGTAAACACAGGAATTCAAATTGTGCATGCGTAGTGAATTGTATCTATTTTATATATAAAATGATCAATCTACTTGCGTTATTTATAGTGTGTATATCGTTATGTCACCTATTTTCGCGATGTACTTTCGATTTCACATTTCGAAATGGTATTACCGAATATCCTGAAAATATATACTTTTTTCAATTAATGTAATATATTAGTCGTGATATTTTAATCAATATAAACTAATAATTGTAAAAAAAGAAAGTATTTTAGAACTTTTCTTTTTTCATCATTCCCTTTAAACGAGGGAACATGTCTCTCATTAAGAAAAGTGTTTAGTTGTGAAGAAAGCTTCACTTACGCACACACTAAAGATGATGTTGTAAGAACCGTTCCTCTTTCCCTTATTCGACACACTTTTTTGTACATTTTGATTTTAGTTAAATTCATAATTTACAAGTTCGTACAATTTACAAATTATACTATGGTATTCATCAGATCCAAAAGCCGATGTCGGATGTCTACAATTGAGATCGAAGTTGCAGCCAACATGTTCATAAGTTGAACTCGCAACTTGAAAACAATTTTGCCAACGTCGCACACAAGGAAGGAAACAACGGAACACAGAACGGAGCATACATAAATGCATACAGCGGTGTATACAGCGACAGGAGAATAAGCTTCGGAGCATACAACGTTGTATACACCATATTATATAGCGGATTATGCAACCGAACATACAACTGAGCATACAGCGATACATAAAAAGGAAGGATTACATGGAGAATACAACGGAGCATACAGCTGAGTATTCAGTGGATTATACAACGGATTATATAACGAAACATGCAAATGAGTATATAACATACTACCAAACAAAGAACTGAGCAACCAACACAGCATAAAACGGACCAAACATCAGATTATATGGCAGAACCTACACATCATACATATAAGCACATATCAGATTGTACAACGGATCTCAATAAAAGAGCATACAAGTGTTCATACACATGGCAATCACAACATAGCATAACATGGAACATACATTAGACAATGGACAGAATACAACGGGTCATACAACTGAGCGTAAACACAAGCATTCAAAACAGCATACAACAGAACATAAAACGGTTGGCACAAGGTAGTATACAACAGAACAAACAACGAAGCATGCACGTTGTATACAATGGAGGAGTACACATGGAGGCAGACAAAACAGAATACAACGTATATTACATCGGAGGATACATGGAACTCACAACGAGGTATACGATGGAGTCTACAACGTTGAATAAAACGGAGCATACAACAAAAAAATACAACGGAGTGTACACTTTCATTTGATCTAGTTTAAAGAAATTCTCTTAGTTCAATATGTTGGTATTTTGTGGACATATGACAGACTTTCTTCATCTGAAACGAATTAACAATTCGGGACGAATATACATTAAGTAAATTGTAATAAACTGTCATTATGGCTTTCCAGATCATTGGCAAGATACACTATCTAAGGATTCGGAAGCCTATCTTTGTTTTGCCGTATGGTGCTCGAACAAATTTGGATTCCAATAATATACACATAGCAAGAAATTTACAAACAAACAACAATATACAAAGGTCAGAATGTTCTATTGTTTGTCTTTTCTCGAAAATTGGATGTCAACATTCAGTGAGTTCATACATACTACAATCTGAATGCGAATCTGCAATAACTAACACGCGTTGTTGAAATTTATATTTTAAAGATAACTTTTGACAGCAGAGGAATCGAGATGACATTTGACTCAACGACATGATATTACGCCGAATATAAATTTAATTGGAGAAATATATTATTCGGCGCACGATACATGAAACTGCAGCATGGTCATGTTTCATAACAATATAAATCGCTTTTTATCCGAGTGGAGCGACGCTGTTTACTTGAATATTAACAATACTAAACTTGAGCTGCATCTTCATGTGAAAACTTGGACTAATATCACAAGGTGTTCCATAACAAGCACGTGACCGAATGCCAAACAACAACTCACAAATGTAAATGTAAAGTCTCATAGTAAACACCATATATGGTTTGACTTTGGTGGGGACAGTGGTCAAGTGGTGGGATGCTGGTCTAGGGATCGAGAGGTCCCTGGTTCGAATCCCACTTGGGGCACTGGATTTACCTGAGCACAAAATTAATCCCACGCTTGCTCCTCTCCACCAGGTGTATAAATGGGTACCTGTGAGGGAAATAAGTCAATGTGCCGTGGCTGCCNAACCGCAACTTTAACTGTCTTTTTTTGACTAATCAGAACCATACACAGCACTGTTGTTATGAGTTCCGTATACGAGTCACCGAACATCGAACTAACCTATAATTATTCATTAAACAAATAATGAAAATTTAATTTAGTAGCTGAATTCCAAATTACAAAAGCATGATGGATTGCTAGAGCAGCGCAACGCAAAATGTTAATAAATACAATTATGTTAACGAGAAAAAATAACAAGATTACTTGTTGAAATGTGTATGTGAAGCATTTGTCACGCGTACTTATATATGAAACAGCGCACCTATTCTGGGTGTAAACGACAACACTACTCAAGCCTCATATTCGAAGCTTTATTGTAACACAATTAAGCCCTTCCAGACATTTATTTATTATGTTATTTTATCTAGTATGTGTAAGATAATAAGATGACGGCGCGTTCTGAATTTCTTTGGATACTCCATTACAGCACACGCTTACTTGTTTATAGGATAAAACCTATTAAAACCTGTGAATATTTATAATAATGATCAGTATGATCAGTATGAAATGAGTTATAGTAAGTGGTACGCACAGTTAATACAGTTAAATGCTACCCTACCTTTCCATTAGGTCTGTTAGAGTGCCAATGGTGTGTTTGCGAATTATCTTCATGAAATTACTCATTTGTGCATAGCTATCATACTGATATAAATTAGTAAAACAAGTTCGCTGCTCTAAGACTGCAGAAACTAATGACCCATAAAGCAAAATGTTTACCTTGTAAATGTCTATATAATTAACTGTTAACGAATATATCAGTTGCAAATGTACTATATTAAGCCCCTAAAAAAACGATTTCGATTGTTTTCAATTGACATTCGATCGTTTTTGTTTTTCGCGCCGTTGTTAAATGCGACTTAAAGTAACAACCTTAATCACAGTTTTCAAAGAGAAAATAGTTTGCAAAAAAATAACAACAAGAAAGTAAATATATAGATAAAAGATATTTTACGCTTTCAAAAGTGATTGGTTTGAAAACAGAATAAATAATGCAATAATGCAATAAGGAATCTCTTAAACATGCTGAATCTGTATCATTTTATAAATGTGTTGATATCTCTCGATTCGTAAACTAATTTGGCACTGTTTTACTTTCGATTAAGTATCAAAAAGTCCCTACTGTATATTGACATATTGAAACACATTAAAACGAACATACCCTTGAAGAAAAACAGTTACAAGGCTTTCCTGTATTTTTTATTTATATTTTTGTCTCGCCGGCTTCGACAATAATCTTCGGAAATATTACCGTTTACGTTTATTGCTTATATACGCGGAGAAACAACATGCTCAAAATACTTCGGATTTTTTCGACGGCAATCGGATAACCAGCGAAATGTAAACAACCAAACGTGTTGATGGACCAATTGAATAGGCAATTAAACACTCTTGAAGGGCTTAAAATGAATTCAAACCTTGTATTTCTAATGCATATATTTTAAAAGGAAAATTATTTGTAAAACAAGGTTTTCGTTATAGATATTCAGCATCTTTAATGTAAGACATGTGCAGTTGATAATTTCCTCCCACCAGACTCACCATATCCTGGCGTTAAGTCGATAATATGCATATAGACTACGTGATTTCGTCAAAGTCAATTCATAACACCTTATATATGTTTCGTAAAATATTTCCATTTACGTATATACATGCATGATATCAACATTGTAATTGCATGGACAAAAACCCCAACTTAAATGATTAAAATCAGAGATGGATGAGTTATTACCGTTATTAATGCATAATGTTAAAGTGTAATGAAATAAACTAGACTAGCTGCGTATACTGACTGTATTTTTGTTATTTGGATCGATAATGCTCTTTAAGTTAAGCATAAATTTAATACTTATTTAGAAAAAAACTACAAATATGTTTATCAGTATAAAATCAACTGATGTACCAGTCATACGACAACACAGAAAGGCAGAACGAAAATTTGCTCACGTTTCAATACCGTTAAATTACGCACATAATTAGACCTACGTAGAACAACATACGCAAAAACGTGTAAACTGTCAAGTACACAAGAACAAACATAGACAGGAGACGACGTCTGACTAAAAAATACCTTCAATATGAGTCTCGGTCATGCTTATAATAAATCAATTAATGTAAACTTTCATTATTGATCTCTTCATGTATGAGGCTCATTTAAAATTTGTGTTGAGTTTTGAAAATATTATACATGTAGCTAGCCGTAAGCATTTTGTAAGCATGCTAGTTATATAATTTATCTATTATAAAGGTAAAGACAGTGACCTTGATGTTTTTTGAAGTGGTGTACATTATATGAAACTTTGTTTGTTGAAGTGGTGTACATTATATGAAACTTTGTTTGTTGAAGTGGTGTACATTATATGAAACTTTGTTTGATGAGAGTGTGAATGCAAGATTGGATTCACTCATAAGTAAAAGTTGTTAACATTTTAAAATCGTAGTATGAAAATCAAATGTGTAACTGTCAATTAATTGAGTCCTGTCATCAAATGAAACCCAAACCCCAAAATAGCTCATTTTCGCATTTGAATTTATTACAATATTTCAAATGAAAAATAGCAAGCAGAACAACTTTTATTAATTTGACATAGAAAAAGCAACAACAGGTAGGATAATTGCTACAGAAATGAATTATTTGTACATAAATTAAGGAACAATTAAACAATGCTTCGCATATTTCGCGACATGTTGCCTGAACTTTTGCAGTTGATTTATTACCATAGTGTCTTAAAACGAACTTGACGTATCATCAAAAATGCATTTGTGTTTCTGTTATTGAAACATTGAATCAAATTCCGGAATGTTCGCAATTCTGTTTAATATCGCCATTTCAAAATACAAACACTCAATTAGACCATGCAAATGTTTGGCGAACGATACATGAATCCTCTTAAGGGGTGTTGCGGCAGTTTATTTTTATAGCAACACCGATTCGCTATTACCACAACCCAATATTTTTGTTATCAGAATCATCACATATTACAGAGTGGGTTCATAAAACAAAGGTCGTTAGTTCGATCCCAGGTTCGGCTAACTTTTTTTTTTACTTTCTTTTTCTTTCTTTAATTTTATTCTTGTTTTATACTGAAGCTCTTAAGTTCTGTTGTTTACATTTATCAATTTAAAGCATTTATCACTAACTTTAAAACATGCTGAAATCTGTAAACAAGTTCCTGTAATTTATTGATGATTAAGGTCGAGTTTGATACCGTATTGTCTTATGTTTGTGATTTAATATTGTATTAGTGTTTTTTTTTTTTGGTAAGCTGTTCAGATACCAGTTAAGATTATAAACAATTTCTAAGGTTTATTCATATTTCTAGCAATCTATGTACCAGTACTTGGGTTTAGCCAAATTGCTATATTTTATGAAATTTGACATAGACGGTAAGGATAAAATCAAAATATCTGTTAAAAGTGCGGTGACCCCCTTTTGTATTTATGTTGTATGATAACAATACATAGATGAACATATTTGAGCAGTTTCGCAGAAAGTTATTAGATAGAACTTTTTTTAATTCCATTTTTGTGGTTAAAATAGTAAAAAATGACGTTTGTTTGGGTGACATAAAAATTATAAAAAATAAATTTCTTAAAATTAAACTTGTGTTCTCCATTTTTTTGGTAGTTTGTGATTTAATCCAATAGTATATGATGCATCTTAGCTTATATAATATCTACATGTTGCTAATTTCATAGGTTATTATTCATTATTATGCAATTAGAGAGTTTATAGTTTTAATGAAAAAGTATATGTTTTATAATGCTGAATTAAATCAAAACAAGGCCGGTGACCCTATGTTTTTATTTCATTTTTTCATATAGTATTTGTATGTAGTACTCGAATATAAATTTTGAACAAAATCTATAAGATGGAAAAAAAATCAGCAAAACTGCAGCGACACCCCTTAAGAATTGAATAGCATATTTCTGCATTTCATCGGTGTATGAACTGTTGGGCAAATTACGCCTAATTTGCATAAACGCCAACGGCGTTTATGCATAAATTAGGTGTATTTTTCCCGACAGTTCATATATAACTATTGAAAATCAATATGTCTCAAGCATAAGTAAAAAGCATGTTAAAACCAGTTAAAATTACATTTTAAATGGCGAATAAAGAAATCAAATGTTCTTGTAAGAGTTTATGTTTATCTGTATGAAATATAAGCCTTATGATTGATTCAGGCCTGGTCTATATGGGATTTATAACTTTCTATTTTTCAGCTAGACTGATTCTATATTTTACTAAAACAACTATTATAATTATTCATAATAATTAAACTGATTGAAAAAAAAAACTCACAAACAAAACATACTTTAAAGAGCACATGCCAACACAGCTAACCTCGTGGCAAAATAACAATGCTTGCAAAAACGTTATTTCCTAACACTTACAGTCCATATCGTCCTCATATAAATTCACATTTTAACACAGCAAGGCATTTTGTATATATCATGAGGTATCTTCTTACGCTGTTTCCATTGTGTTGAAACCTCAAACGGAAATTTGTACACACATATTTATACATATAGTTTTATAACAATTACGATTTGAGGTTTTTACACGATTATATAAGTGATTTATTTTTACAAAAATGAATATTGCACTGATAAACCACGTAATGTGTCTTAGGAATTGTATTGCATAAATAAATAATATAAATATACCACATAAAACTGCTCCTCCCATGTTACTCACCATACTCGACACATATAGGCGCGGTGCATATTATAGGAGTTGTTAACAAAAGTAATATAGTCTATAGTTTGTCGTCCACGTAAAAAGGTAACGGTCAAGTTATTTTATATAGAACAGTAACTTATTTACATATATGCTTAATGTCAATGGTGTAACTTCAGAACAAACCTTATGCAGTAATAATGAAATATGTATACTAATATGTAAAGAATTAAGCGCTAGATTGTCTGCGTTATCTTATTTTGTTAAACGTTTTATGTTGTTGTGTTTTACTTATTTGATGTGCTCTTGGTTTTTTATACTGTTTCTTTCTGACATGACTAAACAATTGGTTATCTGGATCTATTCTTTTTAGTAAAGCTCTCGCAAGACCATATGTACTACTAGTTTTATAAAAAAAGAAAAATACTCATGTTATATTGAAACAAGCAGTACACGTTGATTGCACAAACACATGTACATAAATTCGCTCCTTAAAAATAATTTACGTGAACATCAGTGGTTTTAATTGCAGAGATTAGTACCCTGTGTAATGCCTATAGCATCGAAACCTTACTTCCAAAAGATGAAAGACTTCAATTAAGACTTTTATTACATTGTGTTTGTTTAAATTGCCAAACAGGGAAAAGACAAAAAAAAATGGTGTTTCATAAATTGATAATCTTGAAAATAAAACTGTAAACTTAGTAGTATATGTACTAGATTATATTACACAGTGTTACTATAAATAGTAACAAAATGACGTCACGAGCGGACCGCTATTCGTATCTAGCGGGCCAGTATAAATTATATCGACTTTTTATATCTGAAAAGAATCGGATCGCGCGACGTCAACTGAACAAAATGGCGTCCACATTCAGTCTTATCCAACGGTGATTAAAAAAACTAAAACACAAATCAACGAAATAATAACAAATAATGATAATTTAACGTAGCACATAATTGGAATAGAAAAAACAATATGGATTGCAATTGAAACTGTACTGAAGATTAGATTGATGACATTATTCGAGCTTTAAATTTAACAGGAGTCATCCAACATCACAATTTAGTAAACGACAAGCTTACCTCAATGGCAATTTCAATCCAATGCTCCAAGTTTCCAATTATATATTACAATCACACAATCCGAAATACGTTTTGGATTTGTTCGATGCTTTTTTATATAAATGTTTAACTGTTAAATAATCGACAACGTCCGCATTGTTGTCGCTAACATTCAGAGAGTCTAGCTGAACGCGGTGTATTTCGTCACATAAATGACGTCACACGAGATACGTCATAAATTTCGCAATCAGTTGAATAAAAATAAAAGAACGGAAAGCTAGTTCGGTAATGAATTTAGGTGAAGGAACAAAATAAAATGATATGTAATATAAACGATAACACACAGCTGAGCTGGGCCGGCCGTCTATAATCGGCCCTAGCCGTTATGTCGGCAGGCGGGCTGATAAAAGACGTCCGGCCCAGCTCAGCAGTATGTTATTGTCTAAATCTTACTGATTTTAGCCTTGTTTAATCGCCTATCACGATTATGTAACGCAGTACTTGATTCAGCCGAGATTCCAGATGTAACCATGGCCAACTCTTCTGTAAGATCGATCACGTCATTTTCTGTATAATTGTTTTTCGGTACGGGCCTTGATTCAGCATCAAATGTTCTTATTTTTGTCTTGCAATCGTCATCCTTTCATCTGAGTCATCGATGCTTTCCAAATATATTACACGTCAACATATATCTTTCGATTTATGAAGAGTTACATTTATTTCATGCATTTGTCGAATTTTGCGACAAATAAGCCCATAGACTACGAAAAGATATATTATCGAAAAAACAAATAGGAGAACGTTGAAACCAAAATATTCAACCCCATAAATGGATTTATCGGATCCAATGTACACGTCGTCGATGAAGCAATCACTTGCCGTAAGGTTAAAGCCGTCCACTGTCATATGTACCGAATGGTTGCCATAGATTAACGCAAACGGCAAGGACAAAAGCGTTGCTAGGATTGCGGCGATTATATAGGCTTTTCTGTCCCCAAAATCTACAATTTGCTTTTTCAATGGACGACACACTTTCAAATAACGGTCCAATTCAACCACAAGCAATATATATACCGAGCTTAAAGTACATGAACTAATTAAAAAGGTTAAAGTCTTACATGTAATAACACTTTGGTAATTGTAAGGATATATCAAATCTATTTTATGGTACGGTAAACCCACTAAACACACTGACATATCCGCCAGAGCCAGGGATATAATGTACACCCTGGCACTTGACCTTTTGAACTTCAGTTTGAAGACCACGGCTAAGCACGCTTTTCCGAGTATCCCAATCAACATCAAGATAACAAGGCTGCCCAACGTTGGAAGAAACATGGCCCTTTGTCGATCGTTTTCTTTATCGATAAGCACAAATAATGAATTGCAATGAATTGAACCGGTTGTATTATGCATTGTAGTATTTGTAGTTGACATTGTTATGAGGTTGAATCAAGTAATTTTTCAAATTTCCTGCATAAATACTTATATATTTCAATTTTAAATGTTTCACATTTTCTTGAATTTATTGTAAACTGTTCGATGTACGTTTAGGTTTCTGATAGACAAACACCCGGTTAATTCACAACACGCAAATATATTGAAAGACTTAGCTTCCTGAACGCACAGATATACTTGTTTATACAAATCCCTTCATCATTGTACCGTTAACATAAGGCGTTAGGCTTTACATTATAACCGTCTTCTTGAATATACATATTCCTCTCCTAAGTACGTACAAACAGTTGGAAATCAATCTTAAGTTCTTGAAAATAGCGTATTCAACAGGTAACGAGATGCAATGCTACATGAGTTACAGACAACTGTCTACATCTGTATGCTCGTTTATATCTGAAATCAAACAACAATTATTAAAGTGCCAACAAACTGTATAAATCATATGGCGAAAGGACTGTTTACTGTTTATACTTTAAATTAAACACGTTGCACTAGTTATTGAAAATACTTTTACTATCTAATGGTAGTAACGAAAGGCAAATTAATGTGAATCAAATGACAATAATGTTCAAGCTATGGCTGTTACAGGCGATAAATATCCAGCGGATACTATATAAACATATACATACCAACTTGCAAAACAATGCCTTCCCGTTACTTGATGATGATTGCCCCTCCCGAAATAGACACAAACAACATAATAATAATATTTCAATTGGTTTTTCTGCGGTAATTTATCTTTATTACATATCCTTTACGCTGGCAGTTTAAAGGAACAATGAAAGAGAAAGAAAACTTTAGAATAATGTTAACGCTTTCTGCGTAGATTGAGGGTGTTCTGCCTTTTCCAGTAGGCCCGATGTCAAAAATGTTATATTTACATGTCAGGTGGATTAGATGATAAGTATGCATGCTGCTTTTCAAAACGAAAAGTGGACAATCCGATCTTCCGCTTCTATGAGAATGCCGTAAACTAAAGGCCACGTAAAAGGCATATTCTATCATATAAATAAACTGTGTGGTAAAACATGCACTGGCTATAATATAATACACATATAAGGCTTTAAACTTGCTTGCTTTTAAATTATTACCTAACCTTAAAGTCCATTACTCTATGTACGCAAAACTAATTTTGCTATTATTTTGATAGCTGTTTTTATTGTTCCCGGCGATGATATTTGTTTTAAGCTTACCTATTATCTACACTGACATGAGTTTTGTCAAGAATTTACAATACGTATTCCATAAAATTATGCAAAAAAGTAGTCAGCGTAACCTCTATCAATTGTCAGATATTTATTTATATTTTCTTTTAACAAATACAGAAGCCTCTTAAGATTGTACGACTGTTGGCGTTAGCGAACTGTCTTGTGTGGAATTTCGAAAACACTTATCGTCGAAACTAGCTGAGGTAAATTTGTATATACGAAGCGTCCTTTAAAATGGCCAAATCACTATTATTTTCGAACCGTTTAATGTATATATATTATGCATTTCATTTCTTGTCATTGAAATTGATGTGTGGTACGGAATATTCCGTTAGGTTGTGATCTATTTTCGAAATCGCCTCAGCCCATATGAAGACAAATAATGCGTGTCGTCGGTAAATTATATCTAGTTTCGAAAGAATCATTCGTATTTTTGCCCGAGGTATCCATTTTCCTAACACTGTTCTTATCGTTTTAAGGGATATAAAGAGCACACACATACAAAAACCTATGCGGATATTTGATGCATGTGAGTAAAGCTACAAAACAAAAATCGCTATGTAGGTTACCGAAAATAACGTGTCATCGGTTATTCGGCCCGTACCAGGCTGATTAAGTCACGGTATTTGCGTAGGATAACGTATACAATAGCTGTAATTTTTTACTGTCACTAAGATATGCTGCAAAAATTTAAGTTATTATGACTATAAAATTGTGTTAACACAACTTAATTTTGTGTAAAAAGCAGCACCATGAATGTATTAAGCTGTATTTTCAAAAGATCCAACAGTGAATTATATCGTTTCGAACTTTTCTTTTGTAAAAGTACAACACACGTCATTGTAGACTTGATCCCCCCCCCCTGTTGGCATCGCCATGCATATGTTCGCCAAAAACAAAGGTTATTTCATAAGTTGAATGTACGTTACATACTGATCATGATATGAAATGAGGTAAATTGCCCATGATAACGTTATGTCTCGAGTGTAGTTTCAGATATACAACATGCACATGCATTTTTTTAACTTCCTATCGAAACAATTATGTAACATATAGTCCTAATAAGTTATACAAAAGATATTTATCTACGTCAAACAGTTTCAATACTATTAAGTGTACTAAATTTAGAAAAAGTGCAAAATTCGTTATCGCGGGAACTGAACATTGTTTTATGATGTAGAACCGTAAAAACTATAATTATACTAATATCGATCTATAAAATAGATAAAATCGGAAACTTGTACAGAAACACGGACGTTCAATAATAAAAAATATATATAATACGTTCACAAAGCATAATTGCAAAGTTGATTCGCACTAATATAGGAGTAATTATAAAAAACACGCTACTCACTTCAAGAGATTAACTCGTGCTTAATTCCGCTGGTTTAAATAAAATAAAATTCTATGCAATAACGTAAGTTGTGTCAAATCATTGATGTTGTAGGAAAAAATAAATAAACTGTAAGATATACACTCCGGAGCCAGTGATATGGTATACATTCTTGCACTAAATCTTTTGAACTTCAGTTTGCAGACCACGGCTACGCACGGAGTGTCCCTATCAGCATCAAGATAAAACTCAAAAGTGTTTTTTGTTTCAAGTGTTCATATTTTAGGTTTAATGTTTTCAGGTTTGTTTCACATAATGTTGCTTTTGATGACTTTATCTCGTAGCAGCGAGATTTCACTGCTTACGTAATGAATATTTTCCCAACATACAAATATAAATATTTACTTGAACACGGACGTGTGTTCAATGACGTTAAAATAAGTGCCGTAAACAATGTGGATGTGTATGATGGTTTAGAACTGTAAAAATAAGTATACTAATATCCAGATAGAAATCATAAAAATCATATCGTAACACGGACATTCATTACAAACAAATATAGTATATAATACGTTCGCAAAGAATCATTGCGCATTATTACAGGGCGAAACACCGTACTCATTGTAACGAGATAAACTCGTGTTTCGTTCCGCTTTTGTAATGCAATAGACCTAATTATGTCTATAAAGTTTTGTAAGATGTGTCGAATCTATGATATTCTCGGGCAAGCCATCAAAACACTCTGACATACAATCCAGGGCCATGTCACGTAGTCGCTTATTGTTCGTTTTTACGTCATGCGCATATTGCCATAATGACGAGATTCGCATCAATTACATTTTGCTACATTGCGAATAGGGCAAGTCCGTCCCTTTCCAAAATTATTAATTACTCCGTATAAGGTGAAACGAAATATTCAACAACAACGCCATATACGAATTCTAGTCCAATTTAATATCTATCATAGTTCATATTTTCAGTCATACAATTACATTCTGATAACTACATGATTGGATCTTTACCGATCCGTTCGCCTCGAACTCTGTATCAAGTGTCTTCTATTCTTACAAAACTTGCTTACAGGTTAATTTGCATAAAACTCAATTATAACTTTGATTGGTCAAAGTGCTTCACAGAACACCCGTGTTATTTGCATATTGGTTGAATTGCTTAACTGTACTAAAACTCTGGGCACTGAGAAACCACTATTCAAGTATTTACACGCTTATCAACATGGTGATATAAAGTCTTATTGTGCAAATACTTTGATGCAAACAAAGCACCACCCTAAATCCCTTATGTCAACAGCTTTGACCACTTCATCAAATAAAAACATACAGACTCTAGATATATACTATCTTTGATCTTTCACCTTGTAGATTTATTCTACTGTACAATGAGTGCAGGGATATGTCATGTTTACTTTCTATTGATAAACTGACCCGCATTCTGACCAGTTTCTACATGCAAGAAATCAACCCAAATATTTTAAACACTTATGAAGACCAAATCCATTTACATCATATTATTAATGTCTATCTGTAATTAAATATAACATCATGTTTATGTTATATATGGATACATAATTAATTTATGTATTAATCTATGTTACGTTACAGCCAGTGACATAATATACACTCTTGCACTTGACCTTTTGAACTTAAGTTTGTAGACCACGGCTATGCACGGAGTGTTCCTATCAGCATCAAAACAATACTCAACTGTGTTTAATGGTTTTAAGAGTGTATATTTAATGTTTCATCCTCTCTGTATTGTTTCACAAGTTATAACCAGCCTAACTAGATATGTAACTTGGTTTTATCAGCACTTTAAGGCGTCGATATGGGCGCTATTAATAATACGGTTGTTTTAATATGTCCAATGTTACACATTATGTTGCATTTGATGACTTTATCTCGCAGCAGCGAGATTTAACTGCGTCCGTTATGAATAATTTCCCATCGTGGATATCACTTGAGACGATTGTGTAATAACAAACAATCCGGCCAATACACACATTTTATAGCTGAGTCATAGTCCCTGTTCATAAAGACGCTTGGAAACAACAGGGCGTTGCTTCCCTTGGATTTTCACTATACTATTATTCCATTGGTGTATGCACACACAATAGATCATTTAACGATCGTTACGATAACTTATAATACCAGAAGCCACTTTATGGCGAGTGCCATGAATATTAAGGTCTAGCCCGCGTAGTGAACCGATACCAATTACATGCCTGGATGAACGGATGGGATAATTTATTGACGTTAACAATTTTGGTTGATGTTTCGGCGCAAGTATCCAGCTATTTCGTATCTACGTATCGGGGCGTTATTAGATAATAAGGTATTTTGAAAATGTTATGTAGTGTCTTCTCTTTTTGCATCGTGTTGAAACCACTAAACGGGAACGTTCACTCAAGGAGCACCTGTATTTTATATTTAATTATGTTACCGTTACGATTCGAAAGTTTTATTTCTAAATTAAATTTATCAAGCAATAATCCACCTCTTTATGTGTCTAGGGAAATATGTACCAAATAATAACGCTCCTCCTATATGTTTTATACCATACTCTCCAGATATAGACGTGTTGCCAATGATTTTGTATTAACCAAATTTAATTGATTCTGTGCTATGTTGTTTACGTTAAAGAAGTTCTTTTAAATAGAATACTTAATTATTTCCATGCGTGCACAATGCCAATTTTGTATCTGCAGAACACACCGTATAAATAACTTAAATGAATGAGGGGTTGCCACTTACGATGTATACTCACCTGTGTAAACAATACCTCAATTGTCGACGTTCTCTTGTTGTGTGTTTTTTTTCTCAAAATTTTCGTTAACGCTCTATGTGTGTATGACTCTTAAAATAGGCGGTTTTTATATTTTGTAATTGTGTCTGACATTCATTCGCATTTAGTTATCCAAATGAATGAAGTTCCATTATAATAAAACTGTCGCTGTAACATACAAGCTAACTATATCTATATTTATTCACGTTATATTTTAACAAAAGATTACAAATTTATTGCACAACAAACATGCATTGTACATGAAATCAAGATGGAAATGGTAAATTTACATCGATGAAATAAATTGTAGCGATTAAAAACCTTTAAAATGCCCATACCATCGAAACACTAATTCTTAAATTATGAAATACTTCAGTGAAGACTTTTGTGGAATTAAGTTTGTGTAATTTCGCAAAAAGTTATACGAAAATAAATTTCTTCTTAAAAAGTGAGCTGTCTGTATAATATTATCATTGCATTAGTTGAGCGTTATCTTTTTAATTAGCTTCTTTGTTTATAAGCAATCATTGTATTATTCCTACGACATATGCGAACTGCAGGACGAACTTTTCAGATGAATACATATGTAAAGCACTATTCTCTAATAATGAAAGAACATGCATGCTGGCAAGCGTATAATAAGATATTTGCAAGAACTAAACCTTGTTAAAGAGTATTGAGGCTCGTTATACTGTATACAATAATACTTTTGCATTATGACTAGAATTATAGAAACACGTTTTTGCATTATATTCAATGTCAATCAATCAATCTATTATCAAAGTTAAATAATGTACAGGTAAGACATATACAAACAAGATCTTTCATATACAAATGCTGGAAAACTATTTCATAATGAATGTTTGCGTATTTTGAGGAGTGTTACTTGAACTCTGTTCGGAGCCATGTTGAGTCGATTTATCGCAAACTGTACAACGGAAAATCCATTTAAATATTTTAACGACCTCTCTTCTAAATTTAACGTCAAGAAAACTGTAAATGATCGGATTGGCGATGTTATTTAGAAGATAAATCCTCAGGATAAGATCGTAGAACACTTCTTCCAAACCAGACAAGCCAACCCAGAAATCAGCATCAATCGCGTCCATCACCGAGATTGATATAAACGGTAGATAGGTCACAATGAAAACTATCGTGATCGTAAGCATCACCAACGTAATTTTTCGTGTATTTTTCTCTTTGCCATGTGTTCCTGATATAGTATGGCGGACAAGTGTATTTGACATTGTTCTAACGATTTTAGCTTTGTTGAATTTCCTGTCGCCTTTATGTAACGTAGGTCTCAATTCAACAGAGCTTCGAGACGTTACCAAGGCCTCATTCTCTGCTACAGCGTCCACGGCATTATCTTTCGGTACTAACTGGATTTCAGCCTCAAATGTTTCTTGTTTTGTTCCACATTCGTCATCCGCATTTTCATCTGGGTCATCGATGCTTTTCGAATCAATTTTATAGCAACATGCATATTTCGCGTTATGAATAGTAATAGTAATTTCGTCCATCCTTCGAATCTTGCGCCAAATAAGCCCATACACCACGAAAAGATAAAGAACCGAAAGAACAAAGAGAAGGATAATGAAACCAAGATATCCAATTCCCAAAATGGAATCAGATTCACTGTACACGTCATCAATGAAGCATTCATTTCCAGTAACGTTAAAGCCGTCCACAATCATTAGCGCCGAACTGTTGCCATATATAAACGCATATGGCAAGGAGAAAAGCGTTGCTATGATAACGGCGACAACACAGGCTTTTCTGTCCCCAAAATCTATAATTTGCTTTTTCAATGGACGACACACTTTCAAATAACGGTCCAATCCAACCACAAGCAATATAAATACCGAGCTTAAAGTACACGAACTTATTAAAAAGCTTAGAATCTTACATGTAATAACACTTTGGTAATTGAAAGGATACATCAGATCTATTATATGGTACGGTAAACCCACTAAACACACTGACAAATCCGCAAGTGCCAGCGATATAATGTACACCCTCGCACTTGACCTTTTAAACTTTAGTTTGTAGACCACGGCTACGCACGCGTTTCCGAGCATCCCAAACAACATCAAGATGACAAGGCTGACCAGTGTTGGAAAATACAAGAACCTTTGTCGATCATTTTCTGTATCAATGAGCAAAAAAGTGTCATTGCTATGTATTGAACCGGTAGAATTATACACTTTAGTTGTTGACGTTGACATTTTTATTATGGTTTTAATACACAACTATTTCGATAATATACATAGATCTCGATATTCTTCTTTAACATTTCTTGAAATTATGTTCAGATTTTTCAAATGTCTTGATATACATTTAATTTCCCGAAAGAAAACGCACATTCATTCCACAGCGCGCTAAAAATAGTCCATAACTTCCTCAACGCACAGAAACAATGATTGAATCGAAGGCCCTGTTATCATCGTATCTACAGCATCAGGCGTTCGGCTTTAAATTCACTTGTTCTGAAAAATATGTATTCCCTTCCTGTATATACACAGTTTGAAACCCATTAAATCTTGAGTGCTGGCACATAGCGTTTTCAACAGGTAACGAAATTGTATGCTTTATGCGTTTCAAGCAAATATCTACAGGCGCCTGTACATCTGAAATCAAACAAAACTGCTTTAAGTGACATAAATATATCTATTATTGATTGACAATTACTATAAATTATTTTCACGAACAATAAATGTATGTGAATCGGATCATGATAATGGTGATCTAATAGCTGCTACATACGATTATTATATGTGAATAATTTATCAAATGGCAAACGAAAATGCTGTAATCCGGATTTAAATCACACTATGAATCGTTCCATCGTACAATGCATGCAAATAAAAACGATATATCTTTCAATCGATAGAAAATATTAAGGTATATTCAGTATTTCTTTTAACTATTGTGAAGAAAAGTTTTAAGGTCGATGATATAGAAACAAAAAAGTGTGAAACCGACCATAATCTATTAATATAATAACAATACGTAAAAGAAAATAAACTCGGACGTACGCACTCAGTTGACTTTAGTAAGGTGCTCTATAACATCATGTATTACAATCTGCAACCGACTTTTGTTTACACCTGATAGCTTGGTACGTACGACACGTGATAACAGTGAAGAACGCACTTATCATGCTTTGTTTTTAAATAGTCATCATGTGAAAACGTGATACTTTTAAATAAAGCAGTTGTGTCGAAATCGATATGTATCGTTTTAAGTTTCAACGATTATAGCCTTACCCACCTAGATACATAAAATACAAAAGCATCGAGACACTGAATGGATGTTGAGCCTATGATTGTTTATATATTTATATTTTTGTATAGATAGAAAAAAATAAAATGGTTATGACTTGAACTTATCTCGATAAGGATCCTACTTTTGGTCAATAATTATCAAGTAAACGGTAGCGTTTCTTCTTTGCAAACATTAGAACACAAATATCGTAAAGTGTTTAAATCACCAATGCTTCGTTTTCTATCATTAATTGTGATTAATAATATATATATATATACGTCTCATTTAAATATAATAAAATATCTCCTTAATCGCAATCTGAATGTGTTATGACTCTGTGTTTACTTGTGAATCTTTTCGTTCTGTTTAGTTTTTTTTCGTAAAGCGAATTATATTAACACATCACTGCGTCTTTAAGTAACATAATATATTAAGTAATTGCTAAGCTTTGTATGTTATAAAGTTAATTTACTTTCAAAGCTGGTGTATTTACATCCTGTTTAAAAAATAACCAACATC
Organism: Dreissena rostriformis; assembly: GCA_007657795.1. NCBI lineage: Eukaryota > Metazoa > Mollusca > Bivalvia > Myida > Dreissenidae > Dreissena > Dreissena rostriformis. The sequence continues at coordinate 729 of VMBQ01007556.1, read as the reverse complement.
TTGCAAAATAATACGTGTACCTACCTTTATGATTATTGCGAATTTACTTCCGAAATATACATACAATAATNAACATCAAGATGACAAGACTGACCAGTGTTGGAAGATACAATAACCTTTGTCGATCGTTTTCTTTATCAATAAGCAGGAATGTGTCATTGCTACGTAAAGAACCGGTAGAATTATACATTTTAGTTGTTTACGTTGACCTTTGTAATGAGTTTCGAATGTACAACTTTTTTAATTATATGCATTAATTTTCTTCCTTCTTGAATATATATAGAAGATATCCTTCTTTAATAGTTTTCTTGAAATTATGTTTAGATTGTTAAAATGTCATGATATACATTTAGTTTCCCGATATAAATAGCACATTCGATACACAGCGCGCTAAACATAGTCCACGACTTCCTTAACGCACAGAACACTGGTTGAATCGAAAGCCCTCTTATCATTGTATCTACAGCATCAGGCGTTCGGCTTTAAATTCATCTTTATCAACAGGTAACGAAACGTTATGCTTCATGCGTTTTTGGCGAAGATCTACATGAACGTACAGATCTGAAATGAAACAAATATAAATTGAGTGACAGAAATATAGAGAATACATGGTTGGTGCTGAGATGGAGAAAGCTTATCCGGTGAGGCTAGCAAAAAGAAAATAGTGCGAGCTTGTGAAAAAAATTCTACTTAAAAAAAAAGAAATTGTGTCGTAATCGATATGTATCG
>VMBQ01007555.1:0-45849 GCA_007657795.1 Dreissena rostriformis | reverse complement strand
AAATTCACAAAATGGCAGACGACATTTAGGCGAAATGCGAAGTACAAGAAGCATACATCTTTTAACAAGTTTACAGATGTATTGCCCTTTAGTCAATGTTCTTATGTGAAGTTATTTAAGTCAAAGAGTCAGAGTACACGATTCACAAATCTCGTATTGGCATATTTGGATTTATTGCCCTTTGGAAGTAATCGAAGGTTTAAAATGAAACGTTATATAATGATGAAGGACATGAAGGTAAAGTTAAGATAGTTTTTAGAGAAAGGGTAACATGGTGTTATAAAGGAATATAACTATCTGCAGTATGTACAGGGTTTTTGCCCTTTGGTGTGTTTGCATGTGTCAAACATAACGTCATGTATTGAAGATAATAAAATAGGACTTCATATATTGATACACACATTGAGATTTAGTGAACTCCGTACACAAACCAAAACTGTCTATAGTATTTTGGAGTTATTGCCCTTTGTTAATGTTTTGTTCATAAAACGTATACATGCATTTATCGAGAACTTGTTTTATTTTCTTGTGAAAAGCATAACTAACAGTATAAAATTGAAAATTCATACATCAATAAAGTACATTGAGATTTCTGTTCTTCAATTAATAAATAAATCTAGTTTGTTTTCCCCAACTGTGAAGATCAAGATCATATTTTTAGGTAAAAATGTTACTTTGGGGGCATTTGGCACTAAACGCGACAGCACTTGTTGGTGCCACTTTAAGTGGCAATTCGCAATGAAAACTCATACTCTTCCTTAACGAATCTCCTTAATTGTGATATTATCTTCAATTCATTTCAATATATTTGAATGAATTTGACATCTTACTAGTATTTGATCGTGTGACCGGGCGCGTTTATTAAACAATATTTTGTTAATGCAAATCGTGGATTGGAAAAATGGCTGTCGAGCCCGAGGCTATGACTGAACGCTGGATCTACTACAAATAGATGAGATCCGAATAATCGTGCTATGAAAGCGTCAATAATCATTATTTTTCTTCGTTTCTTGACAATCTCATAAAACGCGTATGCTTAGAATCAGATGCGAATCTTTCACTGACTGCAAAAAAAGGTGTTATTGTGTAATTGAATGTGAGAGCAATTTAACGTAGCGTTAAGTAAAGTGTAAGCCGCTTATAAGGTAAATAGTTTATTGGTAAAAAAATACTGCTTAATTTATTTTGTCAAATTACGACTATAAGCAAGTATGGTACTCCCAATGAAAATTAACCTCGCTTTGTGAAAAGGGGTTTTAATGCATGTGCGTAAAGTGTCGTTCCAGATTACCCTGTGCAGGGACGACACTTTTCGCCTGAACAGGATTTTTGTCAAGCAGAGTCTTCTTTTAAACGAAAAATACAATAAAGCGGAAAGTGTAGTCCCTGATTAGCCTGTGCGGACTGCACAACCTTATATAGAACGAATCTGTTATTTTTTAACTTGACGTTGATATACATGAATACGCCTTTTTGTTTACATTAAAATGATAAAGTGCTACAAGCTATATGTTTATGTATAGTTGAAGCAGATACATTTTTATATTGGATATCACATACAAATAGGCCCATTTTGAATTAAATGTATGATATTATACGCCACATAAAGAAACAACATGACTTCTGGGCAAGTTATGCGTGTTCTTCAGAACAATTATACTCAGTAATGTGCGTTGGTTTTATCCGATAAGACGAGCTTTAAACTAAACTGATTTTCAATAAATTGTATTAGCATTCTAACATACAGTTAACTGTTATCAGTATTAAAATAAATTCAGCTACCGCGTTCAAATAAAATAGAAACAATTAAATAACATACTGGTTTTTACGGAATACCGTTATAGCCATCGTGGTTACACATTAAAATCCAGAGGGCGAGAACGCGATAGTACGATGGCGACAATGCGACAATACGATNAAACAATTATTCTCAGTAATGTGCGTTGGTTTTATCCATTAAGGCGAGCTTTAAACTTAACTGATTGTCAATAAATTATATTAGCAATCTAACATACAGTTAACTGTTATCAGTATTTAAATAAATTCAGCAACCGCGTGCAAATAAAATAGAAACTATTAAATAATATACTTGTTTGCAACATAAATGTATGATTCTGCATCACTTCTTGTATCCGAGTTTAATATGCTCCCAGAGGAGTTAATAATTCCGTGTTGATTTATACATATGTGTCGTGCTCTGAGAAAACTGGGCATAATATTTGTGCGTAAATTGTCGTCCAAGATTAGCTTGTGCAGTCCGCACAGGTTAATCAGGGACGACAATTTCCGCTTTTATGGAAGTTTTCGTTTAAATGATGTCTCTTCTTAGCGAAAATCCTGTTTAGGCGGAAAGTGTCGTCCCGGATTAGCCTGTGCGGTCTGCACAGGCTAATATGGGATGACACTTTACACACATGCTTTTTTCCCGTTTTCTCAGAACGCGACACATATCTTATTGGCTCTCTAGACCGACTGCTTAACGGTCATAACAATATAGTTAATTCAATAATGTGTACATTAGTCTGAAATTGGTTTAAACAAATCTAGTTATTTGCTTCATTTGCCAAATTGTGGCTAGTTTTGTTTTACAAATTGATTGCCAATGAATAAATATTGATGCACATACATTATGGAGTCGATTGCGTAATATCATTAAATGTGCTTTGAATGAAAATTTGAGCACTATTTAATTGAATATCTGAAAACATGTACACATGAATATGTCCAAATGGTCGCTTTGATGATCACCGACTTGTATAATTGATTCAAAATGCCATTTGTACAAAGATATATAACAAATTAATTGTTGCTTTAGTATCCAATAAATAAAGGAAAAACGAGCCATCAAATAAATCGAAAAATATTATTATGTTCAATCATTGAACACATGGGACACAATAGAGCACGCACTGTAGCTTTCACTGAAGCTTGAGAAAAGCTTTGCTGGTACATGGAGTGTCCCAAGACAATCATTTGAACGAGCTTAGCTTGTTAGTGCCTGACGTAATTGGTCCAGGGTCAATCGGTGACAATTTATCCTATAGCAATAATTCTTGGTAACATGCAAGTGCAAAAGAGATATCGTCTGAATTGTGTATTGGTTATAAAATAATCTATATTTTCAGGTGACGAGGCCTTAGACATTGGCGAGTTGCAAACATACGTCAGGGCGTTGTTTTTAATTCCGTACATACCGGAACCGGAAGACGATAATTCCACGCATGCGTAAAAATCCAAAGCGGAAATTCCTGCGCATTTCTTGAATTGATGATAAATAAATTTGCTTGAATTTGTGATGACGAACTGTGTATACAACAGAACAAAACCCGAAATTGAAAATGTACATGTGTTTAAGTTACTTAATAGATTTTGTATTGTCTAATTAGATGGTCACATACAAACATGGGGTTATTTCTCTGTTATGATAAACATATATATGAACTTTCTACAAATATTTGATTAATCAACAATATTCTTCGATATTTTCCCTTTATATATTACATGTATTGTTATATTTGACGTTTGTGGTCAAAGAAATATACTGGAGTTGAAAGATAATTAAAGTGTTTATTGAAGCTCAAGTTACGCCAGAAATGGGTCCGTATTCACAAACCCATTCTTAGACTTAAGAATAAAGAATAGACTTAAACCAAGTAAAAAACGACCAGCGTTAGAATGTACATGTATGCAGGCTTCCCACCGAGGATTTCGTCATTAATAAGTATACGAATTGTTTGGTGAATACGAGCCCTGTATCAATATACGGAGTTACATGAGGAAGAACAATGCTCTATGTTCATATTTTTTTATCACGCACATGTGTCTTCAAACAGTGTATTCTTGCAATATCAACCAACATTAATGTATGCTACAATAATCAACAACTCATCAACATAATATGAATGAACTATTGGAAATGTATTACAGAGAGTAGTGCCTTTTGTTTGTCGATGTTTTTTACTACTACTATTATTTTTTTCAGACCAGATGACATTGTACAACTAATCTTTAAAATTTGCTTTACGTTCAATTGGAAATTTCGTATGTTATTGTTTTAAATCTTATGTGTAAATATTCACCGTAAATTGATGCTTCCAAAACAATGAGATCCAATCAGCTTCAAACATTCGCAGCGCTTTTAAAAGATTGTTCATTTTAGTCAAATTGTATTAAACAAAAAAACTGGAATTTTAAAATGTGTTTTCTCTTTACAAATGCTCGCATACATTGTGATGCTATACAATTTTGAGTTGTTGTTTACATAAAATGCAAGTCTCTGAACATGTTTAAGAAACTACACTACTTTTTATGAATTCTAGTTGTTTTGTTGAAATATCGTTTAAGAAATTCTCTTTGCAATAAAGATTAACTAACCAGATGTTATGTTTCCTTTATTTCATCATGAAATAATTACGTCGTGAATAGAATTATTATTGCAGCCTGTTTTACAAAAGACAACGTAGAAGTTCAATAATAATAATAGCATTTATTTCAACAACAAAATAGCACAAACGGAGCATTGCATTTTCCTTAATCATCCGCTAATGAAATTTTCATTGGATGGTCGTTTTCGTTGTCCTTTAAACTGCCCACGTTTGCCAATATGTCTTTACATTTGAATTAAGCATGAACATTGGTCGATACTGAACATTTTTCATAAACGTATTTCACCGTGGCGTAAAGGATATGGTGTGGTGAACTGTATACAGAAAGTGGTATGACCAATCTTGGTGTTCAATGGTTTCACAAACTGCTTAGGTGAAGACATGATTCAAAAAGTGCAAAGAGGAAAACACAAACAACAAAAGATTTCTTCCACGCGGCTAACTATCTTTCCACTAACTGAGTTGTCATATATACTGATGAGCTTGGTTTGATATGCAAACATTATTTTAAATATTTATGAGCCACGGATGAATAGCAAAGTAAATTGGTATTACCTTAAATAACAACGTCAGTAATACACGGTTCAACGACCTGTGATTGTTTATTTAATATTATATGCTTCCCTTATGAAAGGACGAAAGCTGCAGTTAAATATTTTATGTATATAGTGTGGGTGACTTTGTGCTTTTTTAGACAGAAAAATAATATAAAATTGTAACCACGGATATTTAAAACAGTACAAAACGCAATCCATGCGCTAAATTTCTAATAGTCCATGAATCTATTATTGTATCAGTCTTTACTTATTTTTCAAGCACATTTATTTAAAATTTATGGTTTAAATAATTGAAATGCGAAAATAAACCTCCGCGCTCGCCGTTCAGAACATGCAATGTAATAAAAACATTTAATGGAAATGACTTACGTTTTTTCATTCCAAGACCCACGCAGTAATTGTCACACAAAAAAATTGAATAATGTCCATATAGCTCGACAGTTCACGAAAGTAGTTTAACAATTTGCAATGTAACGTGTATGAAAATAACGAGATTGTGTTCTAACCATGAGATAAAACATGTTTCTGGCATTTTGCATTTTAAAATAAAATTGAGATTTCGAATGCATGCTAAGGGTCAGGCAATAAGAATGCTTAACGCTGTTTTTTTATGTTTTTAAATGTTTTACAATCAGTCTTTTCTGAAAGTGGTATTATTGGTATAGATGTACATGATTTAAAACTATTTCTGGTTATGTACGCAGATGATGTCATTGTTTTTGCAAATAACGCTAAACTCTGGAAGTTAACCAACAGAGGTATTGTATGCGTGTATGTATGAATTTTAATAATATGATGTATCGTGACATCGGGTAATTTCGACGTAGATGTATTTTCGACGCTTACGCATTTTCCGGTGTAAACATGCGTACCGCGCATACTCGGCGGAAGTCACATGTAATTTTCATTGGTTATACGTAGTTCATCAACGATGACCTAATTTACGATTCCATGGCTAAACGGACGGTAAATAAATAAACTCTTGTTCCAATATGGTGCTTTTCATGCCTTTCAATTAATCCCTAAATATCACACAACTTTAATGTTTGACAGTTCGTCTGCTAAACTCGTCATACATGCCATAGTAGTCACGTGATATTCATGTAAGCTTGTAGTGTTCTGTCCAACATAAAAAGACAAGACTAGTTGTGAGAGTTTTTACATCGTTTGTATTGATAATGAATTGTCACAAACAATATCGAATCGATAATGTCCATGTTCATAGCTCAACAGTTGACGAAATTATTATAACAATTTGCAATTTAAAGTTTATGAAATAACGAGAGTGTTTTCTATCCATAAGATAACAAAACATAATGTTTCTGGCATGATGTATGTTGAAATCAAGTGGAGATTTCGAATGTTTGCTAGGGATCAGGCAATGATAACGCTTTTCACCGGTTCTGATTTTTAGGTTTATAAATGATTTAGAATCAGTCTTTTCTGAAAGTTGTACTATTGGTATATATGTACAGTCCAACCTGACCTAGCGGTCTCCCGAAAACAGCGGTCACCTACCTACAGAGGTCAGTCTAGAAAATCGTTCTATATTACACCTGAGTATAACGGTCACATGTCTGACGGCCAAAGACCAGTATATTTCATTCCGGAAGTCCTTTTTTACCTGTGTACAGCGGTCCCTATTCAGTAATGTTAAGGTGCGAATAGTAAACAAGCAAATCAATCTGAATTGCTTTCTCATATTGCAATGTGTATTGGTAGCAATTAGGGGCCGCAATCATAACACCATAGCATGAGCGCCTGTTAAAATCAATAGATCTTTATCGCTGATTAGGTGTCAACAACAACACTGTTTATAACACCGAATCCGCTTATTATACTTTTTGAACGTGACGTCAATGACAAGCTACGAAGGTGATACGAACAAGCGGATTTACTGAATGAACGATATTTTAGAGTTAACAACAAAATTATGGGTCATATATTCGTACGTTTAACAATAAATATTAATTAAAATCAATGTATAAGATATTAATTTGTATTACTCAATAGAAATAAATAATGTTATTATACCTTTTTTATCGGCAATAAGCTTTTGTTTACATTACACTGTGGGCAAACAACTGGATGGGCTAGGTCGCAAACAACTACAACCTAGTAATAATACTAATTGACCAACCATCTTAAAATTGGTCACCTGAGAACAGCGGCCACATGTATTCAACTGCCAATTTGACAAAAACCTTGACTGACCGCTGTTCTCATGTTGACTGCACATGATTGGATTTTAAACAATTGCTTGGGATGATGCGCAGATGATATCATTGTTTTTTTGCAAATAACGCTATTGAATTGCAACAAAATGTTCATGTATTTCATGAATATTGTATACACTGGAAGTTAACAAAAATAGGTACTTCATGTGTGTATGTATGAATTTTAATTATATGATGTATTCCATGCATGACTTTGTATCATCCGTACGTTCTGAAATAGAGATTGTCATACAATCCTTGCTGTACATTTACGTTAGACATAAATATACCTAGGTATACAGTTTCTAACGCTTATATTGTTTTACTCACCTCTAGCTAATGACGAACAAACATGTAATGTTGTTCCTTCAAACACGTACCCACCACATGTTAAACAGTGGAAATCTATTGCACACCATTGGTATAGATTTGTTCATATGGACAGTGGTAGAATGAATCAAAACGTATTTTTGTTCTGTTCGATTAAAAGAAGCAGACCTTGTAAGAATTGTCAATTTGAATTTAAAAATCATTGTAACGATATCTGTTTGTTATATCCATTGAATGACTGTAGAGACAGAAACCTGAGAGATTTCTGTGAACAAGTGTCGTCTCACACCATGCAAAAATATGTTAGCATATGGAAAAATAATGTTAATGCTGAAGTCGGGCCATCTGGTAAGGGGCGTAATAAACTTAGAACTTATAGACAGTTTAAAGAAACATTTGCTGTAGAAACGTATGTTACATGTACACTACCCTTAAGATATAGATCTGCTCTTGCTAAGTTGAGATGTGGAACTGCGTCACTTAGATTAGAGACTGGAAGGTATGAGAATATTCCAGAAAAACTGCGTATCTGTCCCTTATGTTAGCTAGATATTGAAAATGAATCTCATGTTTTGTTTCACTGTGATGCCTACAACTGTGTTAGGATTGACCTTATCTCTAAAGCTAATGAGATAAACAGATCTTTTAACTAACTCTGTGATATTGATAAACTAGTGTTTGTACTATCAAATGAAAACATGGTAAAAGTCAGTGCCAAGACCTGCCATATGATCTTAAATACACGAACACAACTTTTGTATAAATAGCATTTTAAGCCGTCTCTTAACTTTTAGCAAGACTTACGTTTTATCAGATTTTAGTGATTTAAATCTGTAAACTCTGTGTGTGTGTGTGTGTGTGTATATACATGTAATCTCTCATGCTGTTTAGAGAGTACACGTTTTTTAATTTGTCAACTGGAGCATAACCTCTCTGGGTTTTAAGTTGATTTTATTTTTTATTAACGCTTATGTTTTAGTTACAATTTTAATTTCTTTACGTGTAAAGTATTAACTGCCTATGTTTTAGATAGAGAACTGTCTCTTATAACTCTGTACTGAGTGTCAATACACTTGTAATATAATGAATAACTCGTTTGTGTATATAGCTGTAAAATATGTGTATTGAAGAAGCGTTAATTAATTAATAAAACTACTATTTATGTTCGCGTAGGTGTTTTTTTCTGAAGCAAAATAAACGCGGTATTATCCGTGATTATATTCTAACACGTTCAACCTAAATCTCATATATTGTAGATCATATACTTGTTAATATTCATGGAACTACCATGTACATTTTGATTTGTTTTACTCAGCGTCTCCTGTATCGTCAGCATTTTTATCTTGTTTCCTCCTCATTAGTTTTTGTGTGGCGAGACAATGTATGTATAAATTAAGAATTATGTATTGATAAGTATGATTAATCATCTTTAGTATACGTAAGGTAAATATGTATTTACTGTTGCTAATATTAATTCTTATTATTAATTTATTTATTATGTATAATGTTTAGTTACCTCGTTTACTAAAATTGTTATAAATATATATATTTATATATATATATATACATACTATGCTAGAACGCCGGAACTTCTAAGAATAGATGATGGCCGAATAATAACGCAATAAAGCGGACGTCAATAGTCATTATATTTCCACGTTTCTTGAAGATGTTATGAGACAAATGTGTCGCCTTACTCGCGAATGCATACTTGTATGCTTCGACGCAGACGTGATATTTTGTTTTATCATACCACTACATTGATATCTGACTGATATAACGTTGACTAATATATTTTTTTATATCATGTTCAACAGGAAGTTCTTATATCAGTCAATGTGTCCTATTACTAAGACTTAATAAATAAATAATATTTTATTGTACAAATGAATCAGATTCATCAAAACAAACAATTTGATACCAAGATGTATTATATTTAATCAGCAGAAAGCAACAAAGACAGCAAAAAACGTATTTTCCAAATATTAAACATGAATGTGCTAATGCGGATGACGTCGTGTTCAGCAGGAAGTTGTAAAATCAGTCGATGCTTGGATGTAAGTCATTTGACTCGAAATGAACTATTAAGTTATCATTTTTAGTAAAATATAATCAGATTCAAGAAAACAAACAATTTGATATCAAGATGTAATATGTTTAAGACACAAAAAGCAAAAAAAAAACACATCGAAAAACATACTTGACAAATATTAAGCGCACGTGCTCATGACGTCATAAGTAACAAGTCAAACGTCAAAGATCGTATTCTTTCCCGCTAAAAATACAGCGTTGTAGCAATTGTTTTCATTATTTCTTTTAAAATGGGGACTAAGAGAGAGGTATGATAAACAGAAAAACAGGTAACTGCCTGATCTTTTTTGTTATATATCAGGCTCGGCACGAATAAATATTATTCTAAGCCTTGCCTGATATATTACAAAAATATCAGGCAGTTACCTGTTATTCTCTATTTAACTGACGTTGATATACATGCATACGCCGTTTTTTTAACATTGAACACGACGAAGTTCTACAAGCTATAAGCTTATGTATATATAAAGCAGATGCATTTTTACATTGGATATCATATAAAAGTAGGCCCATTTTGAACTATATGTATGATATTATACGCCACATAAGTAAACTACATAAACTAAAATCAGCAACCGCATGGAAGCAAAATAAAAACCATTAAATAATATAAAGGTTTGTAACATTAATGGATGATTCTCCATCACTTCTTGTATTCCAGTTTTATATGCTCCCAGAGGAGTTAATAGTATCGTGTGTTTTTTATACATCTCTTACTTGCTCTCTTGACGGCTTTACGAAAAATTATATGTCATAACAATATGGTTAGTTAAATAATGTGAATAATAGTCTGAAAGTGATTTAAACAAATCAAGTTAACTTAATGCTTTTACTTTTTGCAGACGATATGGCAATTTTTGCGAAATCGCCAGAGGAATTACAAACCAATATTAATCATTTGCACTCATATTGTAAAACATGGTACTTACGGTTAACACAGACAAAACAAAAATTATGGTTTTCAGAAAGAGGGGCAGACTGTTACCAAATGAAAAAAATGGAGCTTCGATGGAAAAGAATTAATAGTTGTAGACGATTTTAACTATCTTGGTACTGTTTTCAACTACACTGGGAATTTTAAGCTGAACCATGAATATTTAGCAGGTAAAGCTATCAAGGCATTTAACATATTACTGCAACATTGTAAAAAGTACGAATTGAAGCCAAAGATATTGTGTCACCTCTTCGATTCATTTATTGGTTCTATACTCATCTATTCAGCAGAGGTATGGGGATTTAAACAATCAAAAGAACTAGAGAGAATTCACCTTAAATTTTGCAAACGTATTTTAAAACTTAGAACTCATACATCTAATACGGGCGTATATGGGAAATTAGGTCGGTACACTCTGTTCATTTTAAGGTATCTAAAACTTATTAAACACTGGAGTAAAATTATACATACAGATAATATTATTATTAAAAAGGTTTATGAGCAAGCCAATGAAGATTGTAACAATGGCTTTAACAATTGGGTATCTAATGTAAAGTTATTGCTGACTAACTATGGTTTCTCTTATGTCTTTGAAGATGCTGAAAATGTCGATTTTAAATCTTTTATCATTATTTTCAAACAACGTATGATAGACAATTTCATTCAGGAATGGTCCCAGCACATGCAGACAAACCATGTTCTTACTAATTATGTCCTTTTCAAAACAATTATTTCGATAACGAATCGTACCTAGATTTACTACCTAGCAGTCTTAGAATGTTTTTTTTTGTAGACTAAGACTATCGGTTTACCCGCTAAGAATACAAACGGGTAGATATGGTAGAAATATAATTGATAGGGATCAGCGTTATTGTTTATTTTGTAATTCACAAGATATTGAAGATGAATATCATTTCATGCTTGTATGTCCATTTTAGAGGAGATTCGCAACAAATATTTACCAAAGTACTATTACCAACGCCCATCGATGTTTACATTTTTGGAAATGTTGGGCATTGATAACAAGGCCAAATTAATTAAAATTTCTCTTTTTATTAAATACGCATTAAATAAAAGAAACACATTGTTAAATGTAAGTTCATCCTCTTAAATAAAGAAACATAATGAAAAATTCTGAACTAAGACATTATATTTGAATAAAATAATCAAATGTTATATGTTTTAAAATAAAAACCAGGTATACCGTATGTACTTTATTGTATACCGTATTCACTGAAATTATATATTATATGAAGTTATATACTTTATTCATACCGTATGTACTAAAACTATGTATTATATGATTAACGTGACATGAATCTAAATCATGATTTGTTGTTTTGTTATACTGACGATGTACTTTGTGCAAGTCATAATAAAACATATGTTCTGTTCTGTTCTGTTCTGTTCAATTACGACTATAAGCAGGTATGGTACTCCCCATTAAAATGAGCTGCGGTCTGAGAAAATGGGTCTTAATGCATGTGCGTAAAGTGTCGTCCCAGATAAGCCTGTGCAGTCCGCACAGGCTAATCAGGGACAATACTTCCCGCTTTTATCGTATTTTTCGTTTAAAGGAAGACTCTTCTTGACGAAAATCCAGTTTTGGTGAAAATTGTCGTCCCTGATTAGCCTGTGCGGACTGCACAGGCCTATCTAGTGCGATACTTTTCGCACAGGCATTAAACCCCCTTTTCTCAGAGCGCGTCTCAAATACATTCCGAGTGTTTAACATATCTGTATAAAAACTAAGACACGAGATTCAAATGGTCAAAATCTTGATTCTCAAAACCGCTGGCTTCCGCTAGCATTCTGAAACACTCAAAATCTTCAACAAAACACAATAGAAACCATTTACAAGATAAAAAAATGCTTGTGGACGTGAATTTACAGATCAATGCTTGGTTACGTCCATTGATTTATACATTTACCGCTTAATATTAAATCATGCGTTCGTTTTGTTAGCTCCCTAATGGGACATGGTTTGTGATAATTTAATTTCATGGTTACGATGTCAAAGTAGTTTGGTCGGTAAATTTAACAGTCGACAGAAAGTTATTCAAACAAATTTGTTTTTTCAAACGGTGAGTAAAATTGTATACATACAATTCTTATTACGTGTATAGTGTATATATAATACGTGTCTTTGAAAATATAATGTGTTCCTTTCCAAAGAACGTTTATTATAGCATTGATTGTTTTCCCTTTAAATCATATCTTTGATTTTCTGTGATGCGTGCTGCAGCATAGTTTACAAAAGAATTCATAGTAACTCAAACACGAATTCATATAAAAACATGAAACTTGTAATGAAAGAATAGGAACTTTTTATCGTCAATAAATAATCTAAATATGAGCTCGGAGCAAAAAGTGCTTTCGTACTGTTATTGGGTAATATATCACCAAATCCTCTTATGTGAGATATAAAATAAGATATGAGATATAGATATAAACCCGGCCATTATAAACATGTTTAGTAAATATTATTAATCCGTATAAACATGGGGCTACATTATGTGCGGACCAGGGGTATGTTACAGCACTCCTACCTTTTCAACGTACAAGAGTCTCGAAAGTTTGGACAGTTAAACAATATATATTTCTACAATTTCCAGCTATTTAATGTCGATTTGGTCTTGTGCTGAGGGGTAAAGCCAGAGTACCCGGAGGAAAGCCTACCGGTCCGGTATGGTGACCACCAACCGAGCTTACATGCGCCGGGAAAGGGCGTTGAACCAGGGTCGATTAGATGAGAAGAGCGTGTATCAACCACTGCATTTACCGGAAAGCCTTAATACAATAATACTTGCAAAAGAAAAAAAAGGAACCACTTTGAAATAAAATAATTCAACAAGTACGCGTATCGAGTTTTTTAATCGTTTTTTTTATGTAATCTTACCCAAAACTAATACTTGAAAACAAAGCAAGATTGTTGATTTGTGCCTTTAAAAGTAACGATTGATCTTAACATGTATCCCATTTTAGAAAATAAACATGTGTTAATGATTGTTTTTTGTTAATTGTACGCCATTATATCTGTACTACGATCGCCCGTGAACACTTTCACAAAATTGAAATTACAGAGCTAATGAAATAACATCATAGCATGTATAATAGCGTACAAACTGCATACAATAAGGGTATTCAATTGGTATTAAATGGTTTCACATACTGCTTAGGCGAAGACATGATTCAAAAAGTCTAAAAATGAAATACAAACGACAAAAGATTTTATCCATACGGCTAACTATCTTTTCACTTACTGAGCTTTCATGAATATTGATGAGCTTGGTNCATGTACAATTATTTCAGATTTATGATTTAAATAATTAAAAATCGAAAATAAACCTCCGCGCTCGCCGTTAAGTAAATGCAATGCAATAATAACATTTAATGGAGTTGCCATTACTTTCTTTCATTCCAAGACCCACGCAGTAATTGTCACAAAAAATATTGTATCAATAATGACCATTTCTTTAGCTCGACCGTTGACGGAAGTATTTAAACAATTTGCAAAGTGACGTTTATGAAAATAACGGGATTGTGTTCTAACCATGAGATAAAAAATAAATTGTTTCTGGCATGCTGCAGTTAAAAAAAAGGTTATCGCCGGTTTTGATTTTTGTATGTTTAAAAATTATTCAGAATCAGTTTTTTTTCTGAAAGTGGCACTTTTGATATAGATGTATATGATTTAAAACTATTTCTTGTGATGTTCTCAGATAATAATATTATTTTTGCAAATAACGCAGAGTAATTGCAGCATAATATGTATGTATTTCATTAATATTGTAAACACTGGACGTTAACCAAAATAGGTATTTAATTATATGCATGAATTTTAATTATATGATGTTACTCATGCATGACTTAGAATCACTGTAATTACCTGAAATAAAGATTGTCATAAACTACAGGTTGACCTCACCGCGACAATTATAATAAAACCCATTTTCCTTTACATTTAATGGAGACATTAAAATAAATAGGTATACAGTTTCTAATACTTATACTATTTTAATCACACCCATCTAATGACGAACAAACATGTAATGTTATTCCTTGTAACACGTACTATTTAGTTTTGCTTAGGTGTTGTTTTTTCTAAAGCGAAATAATAGCGTAATGTTCCGTGATTAGATTATATTACGTTCAATCTAAATCTCATATTGAAGGTCATATACTTGTTCATGTTCATTGAACTACAATGAACTATGCGATTTGTATTTATCAGCGTCTCCTGTATAGTCTGTATTTTTTTATTTATTTTTTTCGTCTCATTGGTTTTGTTGTGACGAAGAACTGTATGTATTAATGAATGCATTATGTATTGATAGGTATGACTAATCCTCTGTACTTTTAGTACGGTAAATATGAATTTACTGTTGCTTTTTATTTATTGTGTATTAATAATGTATTTATTATTTATAATTTTCAGTAAACTCGCTTTCTCATAATTGAAGTGCTTGTGATAATTATGTATATATGTCTATGAATGTCGTTCATACTCTTCTTCTTCTTCGCCATATCAAAGTGCTATGGCACGTCGGCGTAGGCTATCACATAATTCGACAATAAACGCCATCGGTCTCTGTCTTGGGCTGCCCATTTTAGGATTTGCGGACCCTCATCGTATCTTGAGAATGCTGCCGACGCCCATTTTGTGTTTTGGCTTCCCCCCTTAGTTGTCCTGTCCACTCTTTCGTGTAGTATAATGTTTGCGATCCTGTTATTGTCCATACGGGGCACATGACCGAGTCACTTGTGTTGTCGAACATGTACTGTTTGCACTAGCGTTTCGTTCTGGTTGAAAGCCTCCCTGTTGTCGTTATTTTTCATCTTGTCCATGATGCGAATTCCAAGTATATTTATGAGTGATACCATCTCGAACACTAGCAGTTGCCTTTCTTCTGCTTTTCTTAAAGTCCACGTTTCGCATCCGTACCGGGCCATCAGGACTATGAGGGCATTGAACATTCTCATTTTGGTTTTCTGATTGACTTTTTTGTTCTTCCTGATGCTGTCTTAGTCGCTCATTGAGCTCAACGTCATGGCTGTCATAATTCTGATGTCTTTCGCGCTGTCACGTGTTGTGGTAATGGTCGATCCGAGATACTTGAAGCCATCTGTATGTTGTAGCTTTTTTCCTCTGAGCAGCATTACCTCTTCCACACTCTTCTTCACTGATTGCTCAGATTTCAAATTCAGTAGCATCCACTAGGTTTTGGTGTTGCTTATCTCTTGCCCGTACCTTGAGATGACGCTATCCACTCTATCCAGGAGGAGCTATGCGTGACTGCGATGTTTAGCCATGAGAATGATGTCGTCAGCAAAACGTAGGTAATTAATCGTTCTGCCATTCACACAAGCTACATTGTCTTCCAGTTCTTCGAGCATCTCCTGCATGATGTGCTCCAGATAGATGTTGCAGAGATCAGTTGACAAAATGAAGCCCTGTCGTACACCGATTGCTTGTTGAAACCATCTGTCACACCTCTTCCGACTCGTATGGCGCTCTGCGTTCTCTTGGATAGGTTCTCAATTAGACCGATCAGCTTTGAATGGATGCCGTGGTGGTGTAACACTCTCCAAAGACCTTGGTGCCACAATCGGCGAAAGGCTTTCTTGAAGTCAATGAAGATCAAATAAAGCTCTCTGTCCTGTAGTGAGAGGTACTTGTCCGCTATAAGTCTGGGTAAGAAGATCAGTTCAATTGCGCCTCGTCTTGACCTGAATCCGGCTTTTTCTTCCGCCATTTGTGTTTCGATTGAGTTTTTCTCCTGATAATCTCCAACATGATCTTGCTTGCGTGGCAGATGAGGTTAATTGTGCGGTAGTTCTCGCATTCGGTTGAGTGACCTTTTTTGAAGATGGTGATTACATGCGACTTGGTCCAAATCATCAATAATTGCTTAAGAAACAACAATGGGTTCAACCGCATTTATAGTAACCACGAAATCCATTTAAAAATGTGTTCCAATAGTTTGTATATTTCGTTCAGTGTTGAATATGACATGGAGACGTAATGTCCGATTAAACCAATGTGATCTATATGTGAGTATTTTTCCCTATAAATATTGAATAATGGTTTTCGTTAGAAAGACCACGTTTTATAAATAATCCAACACAACGTGTGTTCTTTGCAGTTTACTAACGACTTGTCTGGAACTTATGAATTTGATGATCACTTCCTTTTGCTGCCGTAATGATCGAAATAGATCCCAGTTTCACGGTTAAAGGTCAGAAGTAATAACCTCAAGTCGTGATTAAAAAATAATAATTAAGTTTCATTCAAAATGTACTTTAAAATAAATAGGATTTATTGCGAAGGACATAATTGAAAATAATCAACAAACCAAATTTTTACAAGCAAAAAAATGCGAGTTTGATAAGATTGGTCAAATAAACTTCAAATAAACTAAAGTAAAACAAAAACATAATTGTAAGCAATGTTCAATGTTTATGTTTTTAACAAAAACAGTTATATATTAGAAGTTTTGAATATACGTCTCTGTGAAGAAAATGATGTTCGAACTCGCAATCCTTCATTCGGTATATGACGCATAGTCGTAACATTTTATGTTTAAATTTCTAGTTTATGTGAACCTTTTATTTAAGAACGTGTTTAAGTTTCAGTTTCAGTTTATTGGCAAAATCAGCAAATACATGCCTTTGGCCACATAGTAAACATATATACATAAAGATGACCACACAAATTAAATACTAAACAAAAAACATTTCACATAAATGGATTATTAAATAAATACGTGAATACATGATACATAATTGGGTTTCAACGTTAACAAGAAACAATAGAGTAGCTAGCTAGCAAGGTAATCATTTCTTTTTAACATAGCATTGTAAATAAATTTGGAAATATTTCTTAATTTTCTAGAGTTAGGACTTGACATCATAGATACGAACTTGTTGACAGTATAAAACGATTGGTTAACAGTATACTTAATTCTTAAATCTTGATAAAGCGTACAAATACATAAGAAGTGATATTCTGTTTCGACCATGTTACTGTTACACAGTTTGCATTTTCTGTTTTCTCTAGGAATGTTATTGTATCTACCAGTTTCAATTTCTAAAGAATGAGCGCTTAGTCTGAATCTTGTTAGAGCTTTTCTATGGCAATCATTATCAACACATTCCAAATATTTTTCAAATGTATAATCCTTTTTAAATTTAACATAATAATATAATTTACTTTGCGAATTTATCATATCATTCCATGACTGGACATATTGATCTCGAAGACGTTGTTTAAGTTTTGGATAATGGTCTGTTATGTTAACATGTTCATGCAATACATAGCTAAAGCCTAAATTGTCAATAAGGTCTTTGATAGCTTTTGTCCAGCATAGTTTTATATTAGTGTTAACAATCATGTTATCTGTGATATTCTTATCGTACATAGATCGAATAAGTGAGTTTGGTGAATTAATAATTTTGCACCAGAATTTAAGGGACCTCTCTTTACATATAATAGATAATGGAAAACGTCCTAGTTCGCCTAAGACGGCTGCATTTGATGTCTGTTGGCGTACACCTAATATGTATTTACAAAACTTTAGATGTATTTTATCAACCTCACTGTTTTTATAGATCCCCCAAACTTCACAACCGTATGTAATTATAGGAACAACTAGACTGTCAAAAAGTAACAGTTTTGTTTTTACATCGAGTTTTACTCTACTAAATATAGACAGAAGGTGATTATATGCCTTTAAGGCTTGCTCATTCAGGGTTTTGACAGCGTCATTGAGTGACCCATTATAATTGAGTTTGATACCAAGGTAAGTAAATTTGTCAACAATTTCAATTATTTCATTATTCAATGACCATAGGTAATTATGTTTAGTTTTCTTTTTTTGGAATATACATACTTTAGTCTTTTTAACATTTATTTTTAGACCCCATTTTCGAGAGTAAGTGTCTATACAATTCAGCTGGGCTTGTAAGCTATAAGGATCTGTTGTAAAAAACGCTATATCATCAGCAAATAATAACATATGCAAAGATAGTGTATCAATATCCTGACAAGTGAGATTCTCAAAATCTAAACTATCAGTTATATCATTTATAAAAAGAATTTAAGAATAACATAGAATTCATTTAAAAACAAAATGCCACGAAATGTTCTTATGTCAATGGTTGTATCATTTAACAACAAACATGTTTAAGTGTAAAATAGTATGCATTTCATACGTATATGCTACGAATTGTTCTTGTGTCTTTGGTTGTATAAAACATTGGAAAATACTATAATTCCTTTAGATGATTCTTCTTATTCTGCAACGTCTTATATGTTGCAATATCAATGAAATTTATGACATGCAATTCTGTAATTACCGTAACTGCAGCACATATGAATAATACATGCTTCTTATCAATATGCGCAAAATTTCAGATTTATAGGTCTAGTACCTACATGGAGGAAACCGGATATAATCATGCACTCAACAAATAAATAAGTCCCCAATAAATTGATTTCTATGAAAACCGTGTAAAGCGCATGCTCAGAAAACGGATGTTGGCGTGTGCTATCTATGGCAATTTTTTGTCAAAGTTTAAATGGGGAAGACAGTGTACAATAGAAAATACACGTGCCAAAATCCCAGTTCCATGTTTTTACTACATTATAGTTGTGTTATTGCGACTTTAATTCGTCGATGTAAATTTTACAACCTTCCAAAAGACAATACACTAATGAAGTTGAAATGAAATCTGCGAGTTAGTTCCCCTTAAGGCTTTCAACGTAAACAGTGGGTTTAAAAGTAAATCAAAGTTTTATTACACGTTCCACTATATCCATAGTATGTGCTGCTTTCCATTTTTTTTTAATGGAATCTCAGTTGTTTTTTTTTAGAAGTATGCTTGAAATTCTCAGGGGTGAAGATGAAAATCAATATCAAAGTTTTCACTTTAATCATCTTGTTTCTGCATGCTTCTGAAACATTGTCCTGGAAACATCAATATGAATTAATAAGCCTTGAGGATTTAGTGAAATATTTCAATTAACTTTAGTGTGATAAAACACTTTGTTTTAAAATCAATGACAGTATCGTGTTTTAATCCTTTTTTATTCGCAAATTGTTGTCTTAAAGCTAAATAGGATCGATTTTATTTACGACGAACAATATATTTGATTTTAAAATAATTTTGTTTTCAGAAAAAAATCTTTTAATTAACATCATAAGATTGTATTTATAATATTGACAAAATTCGTTTAAAACAAGCTTTCAACGAAACATACATAATTTAAACAATAAACACAAAACAGTAGCCCCTATTAATATATTGTTGTAAATGATGTATTGTCTTCACTGTTTTTTTGAAAATCGAATATATATTAAAGAAAAAAAAAGTTAACGTTTTGGTTTTAATAACTATCGAATTAAGTTTGTTGTAATCTTAGAGGGCATTCGGTGCAAGTTTAAAGTACAAAACCCATAACAATTAACAGAGTTACTGACCTTTAGTGTATTTTTCTTCGGTGCGTGTATTACACAATATTCAGTTAATGCAAATCGTGGATTGTAAATTATGGCTGTCGAGCCTGAGGCTATGAATGAACACTGGATCTACTATGAATATATGAGAGAAAAAATATCGTGCTATAAAAGCGTCAATAATCATTATGTTTCTCCGTTGCTTGACTCAAAAGACTTTTGTCTAAGTGAAACTAGTTGCTCTTTCATTTGTGCTCAGAAACAGATGCGAATATATTGTATAGTACGTTACCTGATCGTTAAAGCTTAATGTGTGGGCGATTGAACGTAGCATAAAGTATTGTAGAAGCCGCTTAAAAGTTATATGGTGAAATGGTGAAAAAAATGCTTAATTTATTTTGTATCCAATAACGACTATAAGCAAAAATGGTACTCCCCATTAACATACATTCTAAGTGTCCAACAGATCTGCATAAAAACTAGGACACGAAATTCCAATGGTCAAAATCTTGATACTCAAAACCGCTGGCTTCCACTATAATTCTGAAACACACAAAAACTTAAAACAAAACAAAATAGAAACCATAAAAAACTTTTAAAAAGAGGCTTGTGAGCGTGAATTTTCAGATCAATGCTTGTCTGCGTCCATTTGAGTTATACAGTAACCGCTACATATTAAAGCATGCATTCGTTTTGTTACCTCCCTTATGGGACATGGTTTGTGATAATTTAATTTCATGGTTACGATGTCAAAGCAGTACTTTGGTCGTTAAATTTTACAGTCGACAGAAAGTTATCCAAACACATTTGTGTTTTCACACGGTGAGTAAAATTGTATAAATAAAATTCTCATTACGTGTATATATATAACGTGTCTTTGTAAAGTGTATGTGTTCCTTTCCAAAGCACGTTTATTATCGAATTGTATTTGTTTCCTTTTATTCACGCCCTTTGACCCTTATGGGATGCGTACTGCAGCATAGTTCACAAAATACATTATAGTAACTCGAAAACAAATTCATATATAAACATGAAACACTGAAAGAAAGAAAAGCAGCAAACACATTCAGAGCAAAACGTGCTTTCGCAATGTTATTGGGTAATACAATAATAATCACCACCCTTCTTATGTGAGATATAAAACCACCGGCCATTTATTATATAAACATGTATAGTAAATACTATTCATCCGTATATACGAATTTAGCGTTAATTGGAGAATTATACACGTATCTGCAATAACCAGCAATTTAATGTTGATGGGGTCTTGTGCTGACGGGAAAGCCGGAGTACCTGTATGAGAGCCTACCTGTTCGGTATGGTGACCACCGACCAAGCTAACATGCGCCTAAAACGGTCATTGAACCCGGGTCGATTAGATGAGAGGCGTGTGTATCAACCAATGCACTAACCGGAAAGCCTAAATCCAATAATACTTGCAAAAGAAAAAGAAGGAACCTCTTTGAAATAAAATTCGTCATCAAGTACACGTATCGGTTTTTAAATCGTGATGAGTTTTATTAAATCTTACTTAAAATTATTACGTGATAAAAAGCAAGTTTATTAATTCGTGCTTTTAAGAAAATATTATATGATTGTTCTTAGCATGTATTCCGTTTAAGAAAATGAACGTAGGGTTATGAAATTTTTTGTTAAGTGTACGCCACTATACCTGTACTACGATCGTCCGTGAACACTTTCACAGCATTGAAGTTATAGAGCAAATGAAATTACACCATAGCATGTATAATAGCTTGTTGCTTGTACAACAAAACATTAATAACAAAATATTGGTCAATAAAGGAGGGCGTATCGTTGAGTGAAGTTTAAATAAAAACTGCACGCAATAAGGGTATTCAATGGGTATTCAATGGTTTCACAGACTGCTTCGGCGAAGACATGATTCAAAAAGTCTTACAAGGAAATACAAACGACATAAGATTTCTTCCTTACGTCTTACTATCTTTACATTAACTTAGTTTCCATGCATATTGATGAGCTTGGTTCCATACGCAAACAAAATTTTGAACATTTATGAGCCATGGATGGATAGCAAAGTAAATTGATTTTACTTTCAATAGCAAAGTCAGTGAGCATACACGGTTCAACGATCAGTAATTGTTTATTTNAATAGCATTTAATTCAAAATGTGCCTACTTTTATGTGATACCCGATATACAAATGTATCTGCTTCAACGATACGTAAGCATCTAGCTTGTAGCACTTTATCGTTTTAATGTAAAAAAAGGAGTATTCATGTATATCAACGTCAAGTTAAAAATAAAATAACGTCTGCTTCGAAGCATACAAGTATGCATTCGCGACAAAGGCTACACAATTGTCTCATAACATTTTCAAGAAACGTGGAAATATAATGACTATTGACGTCCGCTTTATTGCGTTATTATTCGGCCATCTTCTATTCTGAGAAGTTCAGGCGTTCTCGTATAGCCTCGGGTTCGACAACCGTAATTTCCAGTCCGAGATATGCTTTGGCCAAATATTGTTTGAATAAACGCATCTGGTCACATTACCAAACTTTTGCAAAATGTCGCAAACAATCATACATTCACTGCAACTAATCTAGAGCAATAAAAATTGCTCAGGAGATATTTGTGCAATGGTTTTCAAATATTTGAGGAAAATTCAAGATCAATCATAACTATTATTTTTGCAAATATCATGACTTTGTGAATATATACCAGACCTGGTCTAAAGGCAAAGATGTGTGGTCCTACACAGATTCTGTATTGGTATAGGAAACATTAAATAACACAAGGAAAGTTGTTGATTATTGTCTCTTGGACTTCTGTAACATGCATTCAGTGCAGTGTGATTAGAATAAATGGTTGGTCCTTTTAACCATAACCGCATATTTGCAAACAGATTCGAGACAAATGCAATGCCAGACCATGTTAATGAACAGTTATTCCGACGCCGTTGTTGCCAATGACTCTCCCAAACTGTTGACATAATCTAGTATTCCCCGAGATTATATAACATTTCATTCGCGAATGGTTTCAGCCATAGCAAAACAAGATGAATTTCATGTCAACTTTCCTAAGGCAAACATGCGGGTAAGCTCTCTTCTTAAACTTGAATTTCATTAAAATCTAATCCGGACTAAATGTGTCGTGTTCTGAGAAAACTGGCCTTAATGCATGTGCGTAAAGTGTCGTCCCAATCATTAAATTCACGAACGTCCTTATGCTTTTCTGGTTAATTACATTTAAAGTATGCGAAATGGTTTTGTAGACAAACGCGTCAAACAAATTTGTTTTTCAAAATCATTCACTTGGATTGTGTATTCGAGATGTTTCACTGACTTAAGTTGATTGCATCTGCCACAATCGAAATCGGTCTAAATTACTGTACAAAAAAATTAATTGGAGCTACCGCTGTATAATTATGAAAATTGAAACATAATAGTACACGCATTTATCTCAATTATTCGACTTTAAGACTCACCGCATTATCTATGGAGCGGATACAAAAAGAAATTAGACGGACATATGGACCAAAACGAGCTTGTCTTGTATAGTAATCAGTTGTTTTTATTATGGAAATAATTATTAATAGGACCGTGAACTTTCCGCACAGACAATGTTATTTTACTGACATGTATAATCCGTCTAAAGCCTTGTTAAGGAAATGAAATGTACTGTTCAAGAATAACATCCAAAGGACTTAGATTAAGTTATAATCTCCGTACTGCAAAGAAAGATTTTCTTAGCTGAGTCTCTTTCTAGAAGGTCGTAAACTTGTATTGAACCTAATCATGCGCTTTAAACGGGACTATTGTATTAAACAGCCATATAATTATGAAGAATAAAGAAATTAATTTCACGCACGGTCATGAGTTATGTCATTCATAAAAAATAATTAATCATTAAGACTTTTGGCCCTTTGAAATGTCTCATTTTTTAGCTGGTTTCACACATCATTCCATGGAAACGCGCTATTGCGGAAACACATTGAAATGTAGAAATAAATATACAAATGTTAGCAATTTAAAATAAGATAGAAACGTTTGGTGGTAACGTTCAACTAGAATATACATATATTTAATTATAAAATCAGTCCTCGTTAATAAATAACACATACTTTAACCAAACGTTAATGTTGATACATGCAATCAACATATATGTGGCGTGTTCTGAGAAACTGGGCAAAATGCTTGTGCGTAAAGTGTCATCCCAGATTAGCCTGTGCAGTCCGCACAGGCTAATCTGGGATGACACTTTCCGCCTAAACTGAATTTTCCCTAAGAAGAGCCATCATTTTAACGAAACATTCCATAAAAGCGGAAATTGTCGTCCCTGATTAGCCTGTGTGGACTGCACAAGCTAATCTGGGATGACAATTTACGCACAAGCATTTTGCCCAGTTCTCTCAGAACACGACACATATTATCGTGAGTTTGTTGTATTGGAGATAGTTTCGTTTATTTGTTTAATATGTCTTTCGATGTTAAGACTATATACATAAAATAACAACCGAATTTTAACAAAAATGTTAATACTTGAAAAGGAACATTAATAACTATAAAACTACACAATTGCAATAAATATAATACAAATTAAACCTGAGCAAGATTGCTATACTACATGAATAAAAAATACTGAGTTAACTTATAGTACATTTTGTTGCATTACATGCATGGCAATTGTATTTTTATATTTATTACGTTCATCAGATTACAATTATGCGGGTAGAATAACAGATGATGTGGCTTTTACAATTTGTATTACAGACAATTTCTTACTATTCTGTCTGGAAGTAAATTAACAAAAGCACTTCTCAGAGGATTTTATGGATCATTTCAGTCATTTTAGAGAAGAAACTGAAAAAGAACAGCTAGCAAGAGATGTCATGCCTTCTGCAGAGACGGTCACAAGACCATCGGGACGTCATAAATTATACGTTAAATTGTCGAAGCGCGTAAAAAAGCAACTATGATGACGTAGTTATGCAAATTGAAAATAATTTGAATCGTATTTCCTAATTAAGAACATAATTTTATTACACATAAACTTTACAGTTTCTAGTGTTAAACAAAATGATTTTACAAAAAACATGAAGGAATAATTTTAATCTTTGAGATCAAGGACTGTATTTGAACAAATAGCCTATAGCGATTGATACCAAATCTGAGTTACATGATGTTCCTTGTCTGTTGCCACTTTTGATATATATATATACTTGCTTTAATGTGTATTTACATCTGCATATTGCAATTGTTTCGCAAACACTTTTATATGTATAAGAATTGTATTCAAAATAGGAGGATTATTGGCGAACCATGCAGGCATCAGAAGCAAATTGAATTCATTTATTGATTTCTAAACTTTCTATTAGCAAACGACGTATAGTGTTTTATCAGCTCGTTTTACCAATTAGACATTTGGGGCAAAATGAGTTTGTCAGACAAGAGCGAGTTCATTTAAACAGAAATTAAGCGTGAAGATCATAACGTAAAATATGTGTATTTAAGTGGAACGAGGAAAAACATCGTTGATAACCAAATCAGCCGTTAATGTGATAAGATATTGGTTAAATTAACAATCAGTTAGAAAACGAAACTTAGTCATTTCTTTACATATAAGTAGCAATTTAGTTTAAGGCCTAAAACCCAATTATAAACATAATATGATGTTATTTGCTGGAATATTTGAGTTAACATTATGAATGGATGAACACACATTGAAACATATTATATGTTAAACATATAATTTTAAAGAAAGCACAGTACATGTGGACAAATACAACTAGCAATGGAAATGGGATTGAACCAACAATTATAGCAACATTACAACATATCGAAATACACACAGGCACACTTACGGTTTGTTGGTTAAATAAAATGAATACAAAACTATTTTAAGGAGGACTATAGGAATAATGAAATTAAAAAAAGTACAAGAACTTTAAAGAAAAGAAAATAATCATATAAAGGGAGACTTAAGGGAAAATAAGCCAGATATTTAATTCTGAAATCGAAAAAGGCTTCCAGCCGAATTCGCCAGCATATATATCATGCATTTACAATGTGAATCTAAATTTAGTTTGAGTGCAGATTCGTTCATACGACACAAAGACACAATTTTGATTCCTAGCAAATACGAGTAAAAGTGTCGGCATCGGCTTTAACCAGCGCTAACTAGTCTTTGCTGCATTTTATGAAATTCGTCTTCAATGTATAATTTTTCTTGCCTATTTTGTGTTATTGTAACATATTTTTATCAATATATTACAATTTAACACATATGAAAATGGTACAGTCTCCCTTTAAAGCAAAGTACTAATCGCTAATTCTAAACAAATTAGAATATACATGTACACAAAACATATGTGTTGTAGTTGCTTGTCCGTGACATTGGTAAGCAAGAATTGATTGACTGGTTACAGAGAAAGAAATAATCACACGAAATAATGAACTTCGATTTGTTTGGCTCGTTTTATCCTCTTGATTTATTAATGGACTGTAGTAAAATTAGCGGTGTTGTTATCAAAACTTAGTTCCTGATTGCCAAACACTGGACGACATATGAATATAGTTCATCAAAAGTGGAGCATTAACCTATGTAAAATTAATTTCAATTTCAACGTTACTAAAACACATTTAGCATTAGGCTTTGCTAAAGTAACCTCATGTATAGGTTAAATCGTGCTGAAAAAAGCTGTTCGCTGAGATTAAATCAATGTATATACAGGTACGTCAATATAATAAGGAGCGTGTTAAGCAAATTGAAATAGGTCTAATACATCGGCATTAGACATATCGGAAACACTATCGGAAAGTTGCATTCACATAGTTTCGAATCGATATTAATATACTTATCAGAATTGTTTCACATCTTTCGATTCCTATTTGGCATTTTTTTCACATACTCAAGTTTGACCACTGTACGCATTTTTTTAATATCGATTTAGTTTTTTAGTTTTCATTGTCTATGCATGAAAAGAATAGTGTATTTAAAAAAACGGCACCTGTTAGGTTGAGCTCAATAGAATTATGTTTCTTTCAAAACAGTAAGAGCATACGAGCACTTGTTTTGTAACTAAAAATAAGTAAAAAGTAACATGACCGTACAATACCGCGAAACTATCATTTCACAAATAAATTCGATTTGGACGATAACCGCCACACTGTGTGATGAGACCGTTATTTAGAAGTGTGGTGGACAGTATTTTGTCAGACGCTTGCTATAAAGATGTAAACATATCCATTTATCCAATTGTGCTGCCTATTCAAGTACTTTCTGCATTAAAAAGCACTTTTGTGGAGTTTTTATGACAATTGTCGATCAGCTGTCAAATTATGTAGACTTTACTAAGGGGGTTTTCCCATAGCTCTATGTCGCGCAATATCAGAAAATGTAAAACTCGACAGTTATGGCAGTCAAAACTAGATTACACTAATAAATTTACATTTGAGTTTCTCATAAGCTAGACTGTGAACGAGGTAGATTGCATACACGTATATCTTGCCAGAAAAGTAAAGGTTAAAGGTCAGAAATGTGATGTAATTAAATATAGCAAAACATGAAACTCCAGAAACTCCATTAGGAGAGAAATTCTTATCTACTACTTTTATAGCAGAATATCAAAAATGACCTGAAAATTATCAAACTTGTGATCAACGCCGGTGAACGATCAATTCAAGGTTTTGGGAATTTAAACCGTTTTGAAGGGTAGCCGAAACTCACATTTACTCCATGAATAATCACAAACCAAACACGCGTCTTAACCGATTGTAATCAAATGTACATAATTATGCAGACACAAATGAACACATGCATGCCAACACGTGAAGCTCGAATCGAATACAACAAACATCATTTTAATGTTCTAGTGACGTAAGTATCAGAAGTGTAATAAGACGTTAAGGGGGTAGGCTTTCAAGTTATAAGTGTACAGTAAAATATGGTAATATAATTTATTTTACTAAACTATCAAATTAGCGATGAATCAACAGAAAATTGTCAAACACACTAGATGGTATAAATGCTGTTATTATGTTACACTCACATAACAAAACAGTTTTACTGCTTATAGCCTCTAAGGACTGAAATATGACAACATTGAATCTATGTACGGGAATAAGTTCTTCTGCATCTACGCAGCACAGATCAATGCCTCATCTGTAAGCATGTGAACTAATATCCGAATGTCTGTATTTTTATTTGAAAAAGTTCATTATATTTTACGTTGGTTTCCTATGATTTTTGTAAATGAACGTTTCACATTTCTTCCGATGAACCCTATAATTTAAATTACAAACATGTAAAGCAAATATAAATAAAAAGACACGTCTAAAAATATAATGCCATATGTATTTTGCAAGAACGATACAATATTGATATAACGAAATTGCAAAAAACAATCAAGGTATCTTATTTTTGTTTAATCCACTATTCTTGTAGATTATAGATCTATATTTTGTGAACGATATTTGCAGGCTATACGCTTAAAAAAAATAAATATTAGCGCTCATATCTTTCTGGGGGTAAATGTCACTATTGCAAGGGCGAAAAAAAAATAGAAATGTCAACTTAGTTATCATACGCATGATTGTGAATCTCGCTTAAATGTATGTCGAAATTATACTTCTTGATTTATTATATGATTTTTCACGAAGTACTTTTCCAGGGTATGATTTTACATAGGATTTTCCGTAGAGTCATGCACGCAGTATTACTATTGACATTTGCCATTTCGAAAACATTCGTCTGAAATGAACCCTTTTATTGCAATGTTCACACACATTAAACATTGCCATTTAAATACGAGAACAGTATCTTTTTAAACTTTCCTCAAGCAAAAGATAGATTGTGTCAGGGCCTCGCCATGTCAATCGAATTAACACAGTGAACCTTTAAACTAGAGAGGAAATCTAATTTCAATATATAAAAACGAAAGTTATTGTCATTTTCAAATGAACAGTAAATGTGTTTTACATGATTATCAGTATGCCAATCATGTTGACATTATATGTAAACTTTGGTTAATGTCAACACTACGTACAAATGCAGTGCATCGGCATTGCATCCTTACGCATGCCTATTCTTATTTACAAGTGCTGTGTTGATGTTTTTTGAAGTTCTAATGAGCCACTCTTATTCAACACATAAAGTAAAAAAATAATATTGTTTTTATATTTCACAAAATCAAAACAATTATATAAGCGAATCATTCAAACCATACCAACATGTTTGTAGAGAAGTGGAGGGCAATCTATTTTAATAATTATTTTTATAAAATAAAACTAAAGCTGTCTCTTGCGCAACGCGTGAAAGAGTTCTCTAGTTGTGGATGTCTATTTTAAACATGACTCTCGAAACATCAAATTTTTAATTGTTTAAGGTGTCGCATATTTGCCTAATAGAAACGTCTTTTAGGGCTCATATATTGTATCTGATAGAATATATCTAGGAATGAATGGCAGATGAAATAAATCGAAAACACATACGGCAATTGGATTAATACGGTGGCCGTGATATTAATGTCGTCTATGGGATTATTATCACAAGAAACAACTTAGATGTTTGTATTCTAACGACCCAATTTCAATTGTGTGCAAGGGACTTTGGAACACAAAGATAGGAACCGGTGTATAAATTATACAAGACTATGTTTCGTTTCGTTGACTGGAGATAATTATTGCGTGGTGCCGTTAAGGTGATTAGAGTCATCGGGTCGAACTGATATTTAATGCAAGGGATGTTTACCACACGGAACGATGCTTTAATTTTATTAAACACCCTTAGGCGCAGTTGGTTACGAACCCCGAGATTGTATAACTTTTGTATTTGTGTGTATATCGTCTACAAGATAGGCGATGATATCCTGAGGTAGCCCAAGGCGAGATATTTTTTCTATGATATATGTTTCCATTTATCCGTTTGTTCGTATAAAACGCACACTCAATGAAAACACTTATATTGCTAAATCATTAACTATACAAAAGGGATATGCAAACCCTACAGGAGGGGTTGTTGCACATGAGCTTAAGAATCAGTATGCACACAATGAAGCGAATGTGTTTAAATAGACAAATGCATTTCAGTGTCATAGTTGTTGTATCTGCCAGAGGACATTTTTTAGTATTCCGCATGTAATGTTTAGGATAATGACCGTAACATCAACAAAAACTCCTTATAGCAAACCAAATTTAGTGTTTGTTTCAAAAGAAGTAGCTTTTATAAAAGAAGTTTCACGAGGAATATCTCAACTTCACCAGATAGATATCGGCAACAGAAACTGATATGATTCCTAGAAGTGAACGGGGTTGTACACAACAGGAAGTTCTGAAATTGTATTTACATACGTATTTACCAGCTTAATGTTTTATGACACAAATGCGTCTTTGAACATTTCACACAAATAACCATGTACTACGGATATTTACATTTGACGTTTTATCTTCATCTGTTTGACCTTTAAACAAAGGTATTGTTTATGAGAATCAGACAATTACATCTTTTTAAATTGGAAAATATACCTTAATGAGGTGTTCATTTATAAGAATGTGTTTAAAGTATCGTTTATAAAGTTTATTACTAGTATTAGATCACTTAAATCAGTATTAAGTATAAGTGTCATTACTTCTCGCTCAATATATTTGATTTAGCCGATGTCAGTTCAGTGAGTCGTATGATATGTTTACACAGTTAGAATTAAAATAAGTCAATTAAAAGAAATAATAGAATTATTGAATTCATAAGACGGCCAAATGCCATTCGTCGCTTACATGAGAAATAAAGAAACTGACCTGTTTAAGCGGCGTATGTGATGCTTGTGTAATGAATTTGGCCTCTGACCTTTTTTTACCGAGGATCAATTTAAGCCGAGGTTTCATTGGAACACATTTTCTGACCAATTTTCGTTAAGCTTGTGCAAAAAGTGTAACTTTTATAGAGTACAAGGTTGCGCGGAAGACAATGAACGTGGTAACGCTGTTAAGCATGTGAGTCGTGAGCTAACCACCTCTTCAACTGTGGCTGCTTTCGTCTCACCTGGAAACCGGAGGTACTGGGAACAGCCGGAGAGGTGATACACTGTTCCACATCTGTAGACTGTGTACTCTCTGACTAATTGTGCAACTTTATTGCGCCAACAACTGGCGATTCTATTATAGCTTTGCCTCCTACAATTTTACTTAGGGTATTCCTTTGCTTTTTCTGTTGAATATGTTTTAGAATTGGTCCGCCTTTTGTTTGAAAAAATGATTCATATAATATTTTTTTTTGATACTTAAGGAAAAACTTGACTTGAGTCGATATATAGAAAAGCTGTTGATGGAGCATGATCTAGTTTAAATCTATTTATTTTAGCTCGACCAGTACTAAGTGTCTTTGGGGGGATCAAATAAGCGCTCCCAGTGGGGTTCGACCCCATGACTTCCCAATCGCTAGGCGGACACCATATCCACTACGCCACGGCGATCTGAAGCATGATCTGACGGACATATCACAATTGGACTTTAGGGAAATATACCCGCCTTTCTGAAAGCTGTCTGGACATTTAATGCATTCATGGTAATTGTGTACGCTCTACAAGCAATCGCACACACTTTATACCTTTTGATGGCATGGCCACCCCTTTCTCTTATGTGTCTATGACAGGCAGAATTCTAGGTTTGTTCTAATGGCCCTTTCCAACTGACTCTTGTGGCCATCATATAACACCAGAACATGATCACTGTCTCTAGCAGGCAAATACTTCAGTAAATGGTTTTTCATGTAATGGTCAAATACAACAGCATTTCATCATCCACTTTCTGTGACTGCGCCTGCTACTCCAGGGGTAGCTCCTTCTAACAAGGAGTCCAACATACGCTTACCAATCAAAGTAACTGTTTTTGATCTTCCAGATGTAACTGCCTGGGCTTTGGATAATTTGCCAGAAACAATTTTGAGTGGTTTATGTTCAATATTCAGTCCCTTCTCATCAATATCAAAAATTCATTCAGGCTTACGTGTCAAGTCATATTTATTAATTATTTCTTGTCAGTTCTTTAAAGTAATTATTGATCGCACTTGGATTTGCGGACATTGCACGGAATAGTTCCAGACTTCTAGGCTTACTCAACTTCAAATTTGGCCATCTGGACATAAAGCCATAAAGCCAGTAAAATCATAATGTTTGCGCGCTCTCTCTCTCTCTTATTCCTAAGTGAACAGCGTAGTCCGAAGCCAAATTGATGGTTCCCTGGCGTGAGTTCTCATAACCAACTTCAGCCAGCCATTGTTTGCAAATGGTTAGCTAAAAATGCCTCTTATTCTTTAGTTAACAAAGTGTGCGGCTCAGACCTTATGATGTCTATTTCAATCCTGCATTTAACCCGATCTTTTAAGGTGGTAATGAGCACTTTGGAAATCTTTGCAGCTCTTTCCACCGCAATGCCATCCTCTACCACAGCTTGGTATGCCTCTTCCAGAACACCAGGGTGTTACTTTCTGTAAGGGCATCTTAAAAGAGGACCATTATGCTACCTAAATATATGTAAAACAGGTTTTGTAATTGCGAAATACTGTTTCTTTATTGGTGAAATATCTTCATTATCAATACAAACGATGTAAAAACTCTCACAACTAGTGTTGTCTTTTTATGTTGGACAGAACACTACAAGTTTACATGAATATCACGTGACTACTATGGCATGTATGACGAGTTTAGCAGACGAACTGTCAAACATTAAAGTTGTGTGATATTTAGGGATTAATTGAAATGCATGAAAAGCACCATATTGGAACAAGAGTTTATTTATTTACCGTCCGTTTAGCCATGGAATCGTAAATTAGGTCATCGTTGAATGAACTACGTATAACCAATGAAAATTACATGTGACTTCCGCCGAGTATGCGCGGTACGCATGTTTACACCGGAAAATGCGTAAGCGTCGAAAATACCTCTACGTCGAAATTACCCGATGTCACGATACATCATATTATTAAAATTCATACATACACGCATACAATACCTCAGTTGGTTAACTTCCAGAGTTTAGCGTTATTTGCAAAAACAATGACATCATCTGCGTACATAACCAGAAATAGTTTTAAATCATGTACATCTATACCAATATTACCACTTTCAGAAAAGACTGATCGTAAAACATTTAAAAACATAAACAAACAAAACCAGCGTTAAGCATTCTTATTGCCTGACCCTTAGCATGCATTCGAAATCTCAATTTTATTTTAAAATGAAAAATGCCAGAAACATGTTTTATC
Organism: Dreissena rostriformis; assembly: GCA_007657795.1. Taxonomy (NCBI): domain Eukaryota; kingdom Metazoa; phylum Mollusca; class Bivalvia; order Myida; family Dreissenidae; genus Dreissena; species Dreissena rostriformis. The sequence goes on along the minus strand of VMBQ01007555.1, from coordinate 12,640 downwards.
TCATGGTTAGAACACAATCTCGTTATTTTCATACACGTTACATTGCAAATTGTTAAACTACTTTCGTGAACTGTCGAGCTATATGGACATTATTCAATATTTTTGTGTGACAATTACTGCGTGGGTCTTGGAATGAAAGAAAGTAATGGTTTCCCCATTAAAAGTTATTATTGCATTGCATGTAGATGTTTATTTTCACCTTTTAATTATTTAAACCATAAATCTTAAATAATTATGCATGAAAAATAAGTAAAGACACAGAACATAATAAAGACATGTACTAATTTGGAATTGAGCTCATGTTTTGCGTTTTGTTATGTTGTTTAATATCCCTGGTGGCATTTATTTTCTGTCTAAAAAAGTCACCCACACTATATACATTCAATATTAAACATCAACCTACGGCTTTTCATAAGGGAAACATATATTATATTAGATTAACAATTTCTGGTCATTGAACCGTGTAAGCTCATTGACGTTGTTATTTAAAGTCATATCAATTTACTTTACTATCCATCCATGGCTCATAAATGTTCCTAATAATGTTAAAGTATGGAACCAAGCTCATCAATATACATGAAAACTCAGTAAGTGGTTTGATAGTTAGCCGTATGGATGAAATCTTCTGTAGTTTGTATTTTCCTTTTTGGATCTTTTGAATCATGTCTTCGCCTAAGCAGTCTGTGAAATCATTGACCACCTAGATTGGTCATACCCCTTTCTGTATGCAGTTCTAATGTAGACTTCGCAGAGCGATGCGCCCTGTTTCATCGACCAATATTTTTGTATTAATGTTTTGTTGTACATGCATGCTATGGTGTTAATTCATAAGCTCTAGAACTACAAATGCAACGAAAGTGTGCACGGAATATTGAAGTACAGATATAGTTGCGTACAATGAACAAAACAATTCATTGGCGTACGTTTATTTTCTAAAAAGGAATACACGTTAAGAACAATCGTTGCCTTTAAAAGCACGAATGAAAAAAACTTGCTTTTTATAGCGTTATAGTTTTAAGTAAGATAAAATAACACTTACTACGATTTAAAAACTCCATACGTGAACTTGTTGAGGTATTTGATTTCAAAATGGTTTCTCCTTTTTTTGCAAGTATTATTGGATTGAGACTTTCCGGTTAGTTCATAAGTTGATACACGCGCTTCTCATCTAATCGACCAGGGTTCAACACTTTTTCCTTGAGACTTGTAAGCTTTGTTGGTGGTCACCATGCCGGACAGGTAGGCTTTCCTTCGGGTACTGCGGCTTCCCCCCCCCTCCCCAGCACAAGACCACATCAACATTAAATAGCTTGTATGTAAACGATTTTCTCACAGTTTGAAAACACACATTTGTTTGAATAACTTTCGGTCGACTGTTAAATTTAACGACCAAAGATCTGCTTCGACGTCGTAACAATGAAATTAAATGATCACAAACCATGTTCCATAAGAGAGGTAACTAAACGAACGCATGCTTCAATATTTAGCGGTAACTGTATCAATCAATGGACGTGGCCAAGCATTTCTCTTATGTAAATTCACGTTAACGAGCTTTTTTACTTGTTAATGTTTTCTATTTAGTTCTGTTTTATTTTTGGTTGGTTCAGACTGATAGCGGAAACCAGCGATTTTGAGTATAAAGATTTTGACCATTGGAATCTCGTGTCCTAGTTTTTATTCAGATCTGTTAAACACTCAGAATGTATATGAGCCTCGCTCTGTGAAAAGGGCGTTTAAGTCATGTGCGTAAAGTTTCGTTCTATATTAGGCTGTGCAGTCCGCACAGGCTTATCAGGGACGACACTTTCCGCTTTATTGTATTTTTCGTTTAGAAGAAATCCAGTTAAGGAGGAAAGTGTCTTCCCTGCAGAGGGTAATCCGGGACGACACTTTACGCACATGCATTAAACCCCCTTTTCACAGAGCGAGGTTCATTTTAATTGGGAGTACCATACTTGCTTATAGTCGTAATTTGACAAAGTAAATTAAGAATTATTTTTAAAAAAATACGCCATTTACCTTATAAGCGGCTTACTTTTTACTTAATGCTACGTTAAATTGCTCTCACATTTAATTACACAATAACACTTTTTTGCAGTCAGTAAAAGATTCGCACATTATGATTATTGACGCTCTCATAGCACGATTATTCGGCTCTCATCTATTCGTTGTAGATCCAGCGTTCACTCATAGCCTCGGGCTCGACAGATATAATTTCCAATCCAAGATTTGCATTTACAAAATATTTTTTAATAAACGCGCCCGGTCACAAGATCAAACACTAGTAAGATCCATTCAGATATATTGCAATAAATTGAATAAAATACCACAATTTAGGCGATTCGTTAAAGCAGAGTATGAGATTTCATTGCGAATTGTCACTTAAAGCGGCACCAACAAGTGCTGCATGGTTGCCATTATCATTGTTAAATTGACTGAAACATGTATGCTTTTAAAGTTTTATTTACGAAAATACTAGATTGTTTATATGTTAAAGTGTAACTCCGTTTAACAATTTATGCAGCAGATCAGTATATCGGTTCTATAAGTTGTTAATATATTTAGAATAAAACCGAATAAACCTTTGAGTTAAAGAGTAATTCTAACTTTGCGGTTTATATGTTCAACGTGCAAGAAACAAATCAGTTGGTTATTCCATCGTAAGTACAACATCACTTCGGTTTATTATTCCTTGTGAAATAAATAGTCCTTTAACGAAGAAATTGCATAATGTCGAGAAACATTAAGTACACACGAAAGGAAGTATTAATACACATTTTATTTTGGTAAACCATTTATTTCTCTACTGTTGTCATCAACATAATTATGATTCTTATGTGAGTATTCCTTGAGTCACCGTGTATATTATTTTAGATACATGTAGAGCAATGTCAGACACGATGTGCGCATTAAAGTTTCTCAAATGAAAATGCCGTTTTTCAAGGTAATATATTTATATTTTTTTTGTTTCCATTACATTTTCAATGCGTGGACCAATTTGAAAAATGTAGACAATATTATGCCTTATAATCAGATATGTCTTATTAACCGTGCTTGTAGTTGACGGCAATCCCACTATTCGAAGTAAAAAGTCAAATATGTTTTAACGTATACTTTACTTCTATTTATCTTTAAAGGACTTAATATTACTTCACTATTATTCCACAATACCATCTCCAAGAAAATCTAATATGCAATACGTATTTTTATAATTAACATTCATGTATATACTAATTTGTTGCCATGGTTTCGATAATTTCTACAGCGACACATTTGCGCTGCTAGAGCTATGATTGGTAGTAATTATTTATAATGTTGAGCACAGTTTATTTATCATCATATGCGTCGCGTTCCGAGAAAACTGGGCATAATGTTTGTGCGTAAAGTGTCGTCCCAGATTTGCCTGTGCAGTCCGCATAGGCTTATCAGGGACACCACTTTGCGCCTAAACTGGATTTTCGTCAAGAAGAGTCTTCCTTTAAACGAAAAATAGAATAAAAGCGGAAAGTGTCGTCCCTGATTAGTCTTTGCGGACTGCACAGGCTAATCTCGGATGACACTTTACGCACATGCATTAAACTCCCTTTTCACAGAGCGAGGCTTAAATGGGATGATGGCGAGAAGANAGCCTGTGCGGACTGCACAGGCTAATCTGTGATGACACTTTACGCACATGCATTAAACCCCCTTTCCACAGAGCGAGGCTCAAATGGAATGATAGCGAGAAGAATTATTCCCGAAGTTACATAAGAACCATGCCATATAATGTAAAAATACTTGTTGTAAACACATGTGATTTTACCGTCGTTGTTGTCCAGTATTTACATGTGTATTTAATGTAATAAAAAAGGTCATGAAGATTAATGAAAGCACTGTAAGCGTTAAAGGATCAAGCAATACGGAAGAATTATATCGCTTGATCAGTGTATTTCATTTGTTTAGCTGCATTCCATTTTTTATCAGTATTGATTAGTTTAAACCGTTTTATTTTAGCTCGATTGCATCGAAAGCCGTAGGCTTATCTGAAACGCTCTCGAGTCCTGTGACTAGAACCAGTACTTGGTGTCTTTGGTGTCTAAAGAACGCTCGCACAGTGGGGATCGAACCCGTGACCTCCCGGTCCTAGACGGGCACGATATCCACTACGCAACGGCGACCTTATATATCAGCATTGATTGAAAAAGATACGACTATCAGTTGGATATCTCAAGTATAACCTGTTCCTACTTTTTGTCTTTATCTAGGTAACGCCTTACTGTTCATTGTTAGGTTGTTTAATTATGCAAAAATGTCAAATTATAACTTTTAAAACGTTATGTATATTTTCACGATGTTAATGTAAATGGTGATCGCTTTTATGTTTTAACATTTTTTTCAATATTTCTTAGATTAAGGTGACATATTGTTATTAAGTGTGCTTTATTTTAATATTTCTAAATGCATTTAATGTCCTTTGTAAGTCTTGTGCCTTATTTCTTCCAAAAAAGCATGTAGATGTCTGCTACTTGTGTTTGAAAAGAGATCTACATGTTGCTTGAGTTTATGTCCGACAGTAGTTCCTTATAGTGCCCAATTTCTTGTCAGACAGTTCTTTCTTAAGTAAATAAATTTAATATAAAAACTATTTTTGACGTTCGAAAATATGTCTTATGTTAAACGTTACTTTCATGGGAAATGATATATTAATGTTTGTCCGTANGAAAGTCCTTTTTTACGTAAATAAATTTAATATAAAAAATATTTTTTGACGTTCGAAAATATGTCTTATGTTAAACGTTACTTTCATGTAAAATGATTCATTAATGTTTGTCCGTATAAACTTCTAAATTATTGTTTATATGTCAGAATTTGAGCAATTTTCAAAGTATATTGTATTACCAAAAGTTGAAATATTGACATTGTGAAAGAGTAGAAATGAAATATGTTGTGATAATCTTGATCTCACACATACGTTTAGTTTAAACCTATTTATTTTATATCGATTGCATAGAAAGCCTAAGGCTTATTTGAAATGTCTGAGTCCGTTTCCTGGGACTAGAACCAGTACTTTGCGTCTAAGAACGCTCCCATAGTGGGGATCGAACCCGTGACCTCCCGGTCGCTAGGTGGACACCATATCCATTATAGAGCCCATACACCAAGCACGTTCTTAGACAGTTCGACCACGTTCTGAAGAAAATGCAGAACGGGTTGTGAAATTGCTTGAACGTGTAGTTTTGGTCAGAAAAAAATCTACAATATGATTGAATGTCGTTCAAACACAGTTCGCGCTACGCGCAGCTCGTTCCTATCCCGTCCTATCCCGTTGCCAGNATAATATTACCAAAAGTTGGAGGATTGACATTGTAAAAGAGTAGAAATGAAATATGTTGAGATAATCTTGATCTCATACATACGTTTAGTTTAAACCTATTTATTTTAAATTGATTGCATAGAAAGCCTAAGGCTTCTTTGAAATGTCTGAGTCCGTTTCCTTGGACTAGAACCAGTACTTGGCGTCTAAGAACGCTCCCATAGTGGGGATCGAACCCGTGACCTCCCGGTCGCTAGGCATATCCATTACGCATGGCGACCAACGTTTAGGAAAAATGTTCAGTATCGACCAATGTTCATGCTTGATTCGAATGTAACGACATATTGGCAAACGTGGGCAGTTTAAACGAAAAACGAAAACGACCATCCAATGAAAATTTCAATAGCGGATGATTAAGGAAAATGCAGTGCTCCGTTTGTGGCATTTTTGTTGTTGAAATAAATGCCATTATTATTATTGAACTCCTACGTTGTCTTTTGTAAAACAGGCTGCAATAATAATTCTATTCAAGACGTAATTAGTTCATGATAAAATAAAGGAAACATAAAATCTGGTTAGTTAATCTTTATTGCAAAAAGAAGTTCTTAAACGATATTTTAACAGAACAACTAGAATTCAGAAAGAATAGAGTAGTTTCTTAAACACGTTCAGAGACTTGCACTGTATGAAAACAACAACGCAAAATTTTATAACATCACTATGTATACAAGCATTAAAAAAAAAACACACATTTTAAAATTTCAGTTTTTTGTTTAATACAATTTGACTAAAATGAACAATCTTTGAAAAGCGCTGCGAATGTTTGGAGCTGATATATGGCGTGTTCTGAGAAAACTAGGCAAAATGCTTGTGCGTAAATTGTCATCCCAGTTTAGCCTGTGCAGTCCGCACAGGCTAATCAGCACGACAATTTCCGCTTATATGGAATTTTTCGTTTAAATGATGTTTTTTCTTAGCGGAAATCCAATTTAGGCGGAAAGTGTCGTCCCGGATTAGCCTGTGCGGACTGCACAGGCTAATCTGGGATGACACTTTACGCACAAGCATTTTGTCCAGTTTTCTCAGAACACGCCACATTTGATCTCATTGTTTTGGAAGCATCTGTTTACGGTGAATATTTACACATAAGATTTAATACAATTACATACGGGATTTCCAATGGTACGTACAGTAAATTTAAAGGATTAGTTTTAAAATGTCATATGGTCTGAAAAGATAATAGTAGTAGTATAAACTTCGACGAACGAAAGGCACTACTCACTGTAATACATTGTCAATAGTTTATTCATATTACTTTGATGAGTTGTTGATTATTGTTACATACTGTAATGTTGGTTGATATTGCAAGAACACACTGTTTGAAGACACATGTGCATGATAAAAACATATGAACATATAGAGCATTGTTCTACNACTGATTTTTGTTCAAAATATCTCAAGTTTGAAATAAATGACTGCATTTCGTGTTATATACTTACGCATTTATCCCTTGGGGATACGTAAGCCAAATATCCGCCCCTGGAGTTGTTTCATGAACATGTTACAGGCGTCCAAACTGACCCCGTCGAAAACAAATTGATGCCGTAGTAGGCAGATATGTATTTTAAATGATGCAGATGATGGCAATATACATTATGTCAAAATTAAAGTTTCAATTTTAATATTTTTGACTGAATTCATGTACAACGTTTCAGGTATGTTATTATAGAAGTGGGTGGGGTACCGTTATTTTTACGACATACAATGAAACAATCTTTTATTGCTCGAAAATTTATCGTTTTATATTTTCAAGTACATTTTAATTGAAAATACACTTACTAATACTTGCATCATAAAGAGTCAAGATATAAACAACATTTGTCAATCAGAAATCATTACCCTTTAACACATATCATAGAATAAAGGATACTTTCTAAGCACATACTCCTTAAGAGTTTCAAAGGCAATAATGTTCAATTTCACCATTTGAATAAGTCTATACATATTTGAAAAAAAAAAAGGAAATTTGGTATTACTTACTTATTAAATTAATTCATTCTAAATGAAGATGATTACAAAATGTCCAAACAATAGAACCCTTATCGTATTTGAAATTGTGGCATAAAGTCATGAATCCAAGTTTCAGTTCCAACACATGAACAAATTAATCTTTCGTTGATTATTCATTTACAATAAAAACTATAAATATGCTATCTTGTATCGGGTTATTAGATTATTTTTTTTTTTGACAATCTGTCATCTTCGTTAGCATCTTATAGAGCGTTTCTGCTATCATCTGCATCATTTAAAATACATATCTGCCTACTACGGCATCAATTTTTTTTCGACGGGGTCAGTTTGGACGCCTGTAACATGTTCATGAAACAACTCCAGGGGCGGATATTTGGCTTACGTATCCCCAAGGGATAAATGCGTAAGTATATAACACGAAATGCAGTCATTTATTTCAAACTTGAGATATTTTGAAAAAAAATGAGTCATTTTCGATGATATTTCGGAAACTGTCACTTTTAACTCGTTCACATTAAAAAAAAAAATGTGAACAACGAGTCCAAAATTACCTGGTGGCGTCCTCAGTCAATGGGCAATATGTTCGTAGCAATGATTTTGGCCTTACTTGCGTAATATAAATATACCGACAGAATATATAACCTACCTGTTGTTCGCGGTTGAGTCGAACTGTCTGTCATCGACGGAACAATCTGCCATTGACGTGACGCGTAATACGGTGTGCAATAAGAATGTGAAGTAAAGCGTTTTCACAAGTGTTCGGCGCAATTCCATGTTGAAGGTTAGCGGGTAAAACGCTAGATCTATAAATGGGTACAAATTTATCCAGTACTGTCATGATAATTCAAAACAAACTCTCTGGTCTCCCATGTGCAAAAACGTTTTACGTATTAAGTTACATAACTGTGTAAAATGCAGACATGTGTATTTGTCTATGCTGTCAAAAGTTCATGGAACGATAAACATCTGTATAAAGAGAAACGACGTATATGTTTAGCGATTAATCAACTTCTCAACGCACCATCTCTCTTTTCTTAGATCAACATATTCTCATGAGCGTTGTTTGACAAAGCTTTTGACTTCTGGTTTAATTCTTGTTTGTTTGATGTATTATTAAATCTTTATGGAATATCGCCGTGTTCTAGCCAGTCCCAACTGTTTACGTCTTCAGTAATTTACGGCGCATTATATATATAAGCCGCGCTCTGTGAAAAACGGGTTAAATGCATATGCGTAAAGTGTCGTCCCAGATTAACCTGTGCAGTCCACAGCGGCTATTCAGGGACAACGCTTTCCGCCTAAACTGGATTTTTGCTATGTAAAGACTTTCTTTAAATGAAAAATACAATAAAAGCGGAAAGTGTCGTCCATGCTTAGCCTGTGTGGACTGAACAGGCTAATCTGGGACGACACTTTACGCACATGTATTAAGCCCCCTGTTCACAGAGCAAGGCTCATAAATATTGTTAAATGATGTTCGCTCGTATTTGGAATCAACACATACATAAATAGTTGCGTCTAATGTATAATAACTGTACCATAGGCAGTATAAAAAATCATGAGATGATATATTATATTCAAATACTTATTTTTCATTAAAATAATCACTTGTCATTGTGATTGTGTGCAGAATTAAAATTGTCAATATTGATGTGTGACAACCTGTCTTGTTAAGGACCGGAATATAAAAGGAACATCGATAAGGCGATTAATTATTTCTGGTGTATAACTATGTCAGCATTAGGGTCGTAATCACCTCAAACTGTTTGCTCGGTCCCAGTTGGGGTTTTAAAATAAAGCGAAAAAAATAGAAACACAAAACAAATGCTATGTTATACGTAAGTGCGTGAGAAAAAGTCATCTAAACCCATTCATGAACCCACACTGAAGGTATGTGCGACCATAACATTTACGATATATGATTATGCTCCACGTGCATGTGAAAAAAACCTCTGACGCACATTCCCTTTACAAACAGTTTTGTCTACACAAGTATATTTCATAAACATATCCAAAAAATGTATGAATAATTTTGGGCATCTGTTATACAATATTGGACATAAGCTTATACTCTGTTACTATATAGATGTATAAATCAATTTTCAACAGTCAGTGTTTCTTAGGAACAGTCGTTCCACATTGGAATTATTAACTCGCAAAATAAATTATGATTTTTAAATATTGAAATATCTATTTCAGACAATAAATATATTTTCGTTATATGTCTTCTCATAAAAAGACCGAACATAACTGCGCTGGGTGTTACACACTATGGCAATGAAGGAAAAGAAAATAATCTGACATGTTCTAAACATTGTTAAGATCTATGTATAGTTTCTGATATTTTTTTTATAAATCGCTAAATTATTTACGCATATTCACTTGTCATTATGAATTAAACTAATATATTCAACATATAATAAAAACATATGTTCCTTGCACCCCATCTGTGCAAAGCTTTAAATAATATACATTATTAAGCAACACTCCCTGTGAAATGTAGATGTGCGCATTTGCCTTTGCTGCCAAAAGTCGACGGAAAGTTGTTTTATCAACCTCTAGCCGCCTCTGTGTTTTCTTAACGCAAAACAAATCCCCTGAGTACTGTCTGGCAGAAATTTAGACTTCTGGCTTTATTCTTCCTTGTCTGATAAATTTACAAATCTAAACAATATCGCAATGTACTTCATAGGTCATATTCACACATGTTAACGTATCATTCAATCTTCGACCGATACAGCACTCCTTCTAAATAGACAATTTTGTGCCGGCGCCTATTGGTTAAGGGGTGAATAAACTGTACAAAGGTGCTCAGTTGCGTCGCAATTCATTGCTACAAAATAGATTGCTATACAAGTCTATATATATTATAAGACCCTATGGAGTGGTTGTTTTGATCCCGTAGGCATGATTAGAATAAACTTTGTAGAGAACCACAATACGATATTGCATACCAAACATTAAAGCACTGAACCTTGTGGTTTTAGAGGAGAACTTTCACTTTTAAAATCTACTTTTAAGCTCTGATGGCCAACATATGCAAGTAGCCGTAACGATTCGAAAAACTTTGAAAGATGGTCCACAGGGATCATTGAAACGATTTGTACACAGTTTAGTCAAATAACAATGATCAAATAAAAGAATGTATGCATAACATTTAAACAATTAAAATAACACTCCATAATAGGAAAAATGGACAACAAATAAATATTTGCTTATCGACAATCATCAGTGGACTGTCACCCACAACCAAAGATATATTAATAACCAATGTTTATTGATAGATCTTTGCCCACAACAGAAGTTCACAGTAATCACCTCGCACGCTGATGAGCTTAACTGCTGTACGCAGATTATTATAAAATATTCATGTGCATCCAGTTTTCGAAATTTCACGGCTAGATGTTGCCGTGAACATGCCCAGACAATAGTTAACCAGTAATGTCTCGCAACCCACAAGAGAAATAACTTTTTTTGTGCACACATTTTATTTTCACCATAAAGTAATACATACATTCATGTTACATACATAGTAGGTTATGAACACATACTTGAATGGTTTGTATAAACATAGTTGTAATCAAACAATCATATATAACATGTATGTTTCAGATTATTTTCTTTTTACAAAAAACAACTACAAAAAAACAACTAACATGTATATACTAAATGAATTATAGTTTCACATGTATGTTTATAAACATAGTTGTACTCGTACTCTCATGTATAACATATATGTTTCACTTTTGTTTACAAAAAAAGCAAGAACATTCGTTTACTTATTAAAAGAAAGTTTCACATGTATAGATGCATATATTCTTTCTATAAATAATATGCACATAAGAAAGATACATTTATTGCTGAGTTGCATTATGCATATTACAATTATAATGCAGACCTAACAAAATACAGGTGTGATAAACACTATTTAGATTAGGTGTTGTGATACATAAAGTAGTTGTAAGGGATGTCTGTAAATGTTTTTACTAATGACCAGTTTTTCAATTCTTCTTCTGTTTTTATTGTAGTATATTTCAAATGTTTGCTTCATGCCATTAACAAGTCTAATTTTTGAAGGACTTGTGTTTTTCTTTTGACAATCAAAGATGTAGCGTTTAATGTCGAGGCACACAATGTTTATATAAGCCATTTTGGAATTTGCAATTCCAAGTATTAGATCTTGACATGTGAGCTAAATAAATAAGCTATTTCTACTTCCCTGGATAATTTCAACAGCAAATTGAACAATTTATTGGGTATAGGGGCAGTTACAGAACAAGTGTGTTATGCTTTCTTTTTCAATATTACAGAATGTACATAAATTGTACAAAAAAACAAACTTAATCAGAACATTCTTGTTACAATGTTCTACACTCATGTCATAGCACTTAAGCATTTAATAAAGTTTGAAAACAATATATACTATCTATTCACTAACAAGACTCTATTCACGGTAATTTTCAAGTGATATGAATATTTAAATGACAATAATTTTGGATTCCCCCAAATTTATCGAGCGTTACATGGTTCCCATAATGTTCCAACGAATGCTGATGAACCTTGGAGAAGATCAAACTGCGTATCATTTACTATTGCCAACAAGCATCAACGGACGGATCAACACAGATGAACAATTAAGCAGAGAATAGCGCAACGCCGAAAATGTTTGAGGAGAAACAAAGGCGTAAAAACTGCTGGTAACGTTAATATCGGCAACTCAGTGAAACTTACCGATCAACAATAAAAAACAAATCCGTGCTCTCTCTTGTAATCACAAATTAAAAAGTTTCTTCGGTATTTGAGTTATATATGTTTTACTTTAAAATATGGTGACCTAATTGGTACATCATCGCTAAACCTAGGGGTTTATGTATATATAGTCACTCTGGTTGACACTAAATCGATAATAATTTCGAACGCAAGAATGATCATGATGGGATTTAAAACCAATTAGCACGTTTTCATCTTTACATTATTACATGCCTATGTCCGGGATGCGACCAGATAATCTGTGTGTACTCACCTCTAAGCCGCCTACTCGAGGCGCCACGTAGGCCTATTATGAGACTTGTCACTACATGGTGGTAATTCCACGCTAATTGGCGTTAATTAACATTTTGCTAGTTCCGCATAACACTCCCCAAGTAAGCCATTCCACTATCGAACGCGTTCCGTTTACGCGTGCTTGACACCTCAAATAGTTCGGATGGGTCATCGATCATTTGTCTCTCTTTCTCTCTCTATTTTTAACATAAACAACAGCAAAGTACTCAAAATAAGCAATAGAACAATAAGATCTCAATAATAATAATAATA